>MU224241.1:263780-285240 GCA_018584345.1 Thuja plicata
GGCGCCTCCTTAGAAATGATAGAAAAACCCCAGAGAAGCTACAGATGACGCCTTCGATTCGTGGCTTCAAAAATCTTCAACCAGACAGCAGCAGGGCGGCTCTGATACCATGTAGAAACTGATAAAATATCAGATTCACAGAACCCGAATACACCTGCATGCAAATGACCTAGTACAAAGATGAAGTACGAAAACGAAAAAGCATAACACAGAAGTTGCTCAGAGAGTGAGAGAAAAAATATTAACTGCATTAATGAAAAGAGATTACAAAGTTCAACTTTATAAAGGTGAACAAACCCTAAACCTAAAAGCTAGGATGCGCAATATAATTAATATAAAGTATTAATTATATGCACCTAAGTGAAAGCATAAGCCGAAAAAGAGTAATAATACTCTAACAGTTCAGTTGATAACCCTTGTCCACTAGCTGTCCAACACTCAACAAATTGTGCTTAAGTCTATCAACAAGTAATACATTTGTCAGTGTTAGTCTTTCCATCCAATGAAATAGATCCAATTCCAATAATAAGTTTAGGAGTATTTTCACCAAATCTAACAACACCACCATCATGTCTTTTCAAACTCACAAACTTATTTTTATCTCTAGTCATATGATGTGAACAACCACTATCTATGACCCATTCATATTTATTTTCAACTCGAGATACTAATGCTTTTTCTTCATGCATAGGTTCATCATATTTAATAGCAATAAATCCAATTTCATCATAGTCACTATCTTCATCATCAGATATACCTTCACTAGCATAATAAAATTCCTTATCCTTTGAGAACTTAGACTTAAAAAACTTAGGTTTGTGCTTTGGAATTTTTGCAGGACATCTAGATGAAAAATGACAGATCTTGTTGCATGAAAAAAATTTCAAAGGTAGTTTTCCCTCAAACTTACAGTTACCTCTCTTTTCTCTTCTGGAAATAAGTACAATGATTTCATCTAGCTGTCTTTCTTCTTCCTGTATTTCTTTCCATTCATCAGCATAGACTCCAAATTATTCTCTTAGGTCATTACTGCTCGTGCTTGCATTTCCAGGTAAGATTCTTTTTCTTTTCTGCATGGTTGCTTTGAATGCTAACTCAACCTTAGGTAAAGTATCTCCCGATTTTGTGGCTTCAAATGTAGTTAGCTTGCCAATCAACATCTCTCTGGTGAAGTTCGGTGTCAAAGGTATGATCTCCTCTATAGCCTGAACCTTGGTTCTAGATGTAGGTGTCAAAGATCTGAGTATCTTTGCAATCAATTCTTCCTCACTGTAAGTTCCTCTAGAGTTCCTAATACCAGTAACTACCTTATTAATTCTCTATGCATATGCTCTGATGTTCTCAACCTCTCTCATCTTCAGTGATTCCATCTTTGTCTTCCAGTTCTGTAACTTTGCTTGCTTTGTAAACTTTTCTCCAACGTATAGTGCTTCCAGTCTTGTCCATATTTCATGTGTAGAGTCCAAGTCCTTTACTTAAGTAAATTCTCCTTTTGATAATGTGTTGATTAAGGATTCCCTTGAAACCATATTGCATGAGAATAGCTTGTTTAGATCTTCATTTTATTTCCCTAATTCATTCTCAGTCACTACCTTTTCTTTCTTTTTTTCTATCATCTAGTAATCAATTCCCAAACATAGAAAATGTGTTCTCATCTTATTCTGCCAATTGTCAAAGTTTTCAGGATCAAACTTTTGGACTATCCTTCATGTAGTAATTCATCTTCAAGATCACCTCAAGCTGTTAAACTTTCTCTCCGAGGACCAATAGCTCTGATACCACTTGTTAGGAATAATAGTCCACAAGACAACTAAGAGGGGGGGTGAATCAGTTGTAATCTAGATTATTAAACTTTATACTTTATAAACCAAATCTACAAATGTAAATGATAACACAGTAATATCCAACACCATAACACAATATTTATTTTTGAGGAAACCCTATTAAAGGTAAAACCCCAGTGGGAATTAACACACAAAAATAATGTACTGAGAGTATTGTATCCCTGTTAAAAGATATTAGCCATGTTAGGATCTTGTTAAAACATTATAGTACACAGTCCCTGTTAGGAGACAGACCCTGTTAGGAGTTAAAGAAAATAGTAGGCTCACTACCAAGGCACACTTCCCAAAGAAGGTTAAGGCCACCCTCAAGGATTCACAATCTGAATCAAGTGTATAAATAAAATACGCATTCCAGCGAATTTTCTGATAGCAACTATCTTTGCTTAGTTAGTTCCAATGAAGTATCAACTCTGCTTGTATCCAGCAGTCACAAATATTCGCAGCTCCCACTCTCTTTCTTTATCTTTTTCTCTATCACAATTATCCACAAATGTTTATCATTCATATATAACCTCTTATAATAATTCATTAGGTTGGCTAGGTAAGCTTTTCTAATACATAATTAATGAGGTCGGCCAATTAAGGCTTTCCATCATACAAATAATTACATAGCCCCTTTCTAAGATACACACGGTATCTATACCAAGTATACAACATTTACAATCCATTACATTTACTTCCAGATCCGTAATTCATGCTCACAATTAATTTCACATGCTACATATCTGAAGTCGGCCAAGAAATAGGTCTTCTCCAAAATACACACCATAGATGACATCATTAGTATCCAATCAATAATAAAACTCAACCCATTACTCTATCATATGTCGGGTGTCCATCAATAAGCTCACAAGTTCTGAAATATCTTCGCCAGAAAGATATACCTGAAACACAGAGACTTGCTTGGTCCAGAATCACAGTTACAGTCCATAAAACCAGTCTTCAGTAAATCAACTGTAACATCCATAGTATGTAATATAAATCCAAGTGACCTTAGGAATAAGGTCAACGTAAATCCTTCTACATAAATCCAACTTCGATCATTTTGAATCATTCATATAGTGTCCGTACATTCCTTCCAGTTAAGTATCTAGTCGGTCTTCTCCATAGAAATATATGTTGACATCAGTGACAAAATATGAATATCAATAGCATGATTAGTAACCAAAATTGATATTAGTCAACAAGATGTCACCATGACGTAATGCCTTAAAAAGTAGATCTTGATCACTTTGTCTCTAAGGCAATACGTTGTCCATCTAATCAAATAAGACTTGATCGGTCTTTATTCTATCTTCTGACCACATCCTGGCCTATCATGGACACATCTCATCAAGGCATGATGCCTTAATAAGTAGATCTCGATCACTTTCATTTCAAGTATTTACGCCTACCACTCAATCAAAAAAGACTTACTCAAAGATTACCCTACCTGTAGACGGGCCCAAGCTCTAACAACCTACCACGCATCATCACGATGTGATGCCTTGATCACTATATTTTGATCATCTTTAATTTAAGTCATCACGCCCACCGTTATATGAAGATCAACTCATTTTTAGATTAAATCCTTACCTACCTCGGCAACTACTAGCCCCACTTGGTCAGAAAAGGATGTGTGTCATGCAGGCACAATGCCTCAATGAATAGAGTTTGATCACTTTGGCATTAAGGTAATATGCCATCCATTGGATTAAACTAAACCTGCTCAGTATTTAATAGATTTTAATAGGCCTAGGCTCTAACAACCAGCCATGTGTCGATAAGGTGCAATGTCTCAATCACTAAACATCAGCATCTCTGTCATTGAGGCTTTATGGGAACCACATGATCAAAAGAAACTTGATCGATATTTACCTTACACTTAAGATCAGATTTGAAATGGACATGCATCTTAAAAGAATGAAGCCTTGATGAATCTTCAATCTGATCTGGGCTTTTGAGGCTTTGTGATGACCATCAGATGGAAAGGAATCTATTTCCGTAGAGGTAAAATAAATTTCTCGGGACTTAGGAAATAAAACTTAGGAAAAGATAACTAGTTAGGAAAATAACACTTGGCCCCATTGATGGATGACTTAAAACACATGCAAAAATTAGAACTTAAGTGGCAAAAAAGGTAATGAAGGATTAGAACGGGCCACCAAAGGACTAGGGTTTGAGGGGTTTTCATAGGGGCTTTTTCATTTAGGTCTTTTAATACATGAACAAGGGGTAAACCATACCAAAAAAACATGTAAAGAATAAGATAATGACCAAGAACCAAGCAAAAAACCATTACAAGCTAGGCTCTACCCTTGTGGGAGCCTCATTTACTCCACTTGTAGCCAAATTTAGACAAAATGGGAAATTTAGGTAACATTTTGGTGATTTCTGCTGAATGTCAGCTTGCTAGACATATAAACCCAGTGGCTTGTGACATTCCATTGCACAAGGAGTCTTCATTAAGCATAAAAGAGACTTCTGAGAAGTACAAGGATTGAAACTAGGAGGAGGAAACAACAAGCCAAATCAGGGAAAGAGCTATACACAAGTAGAAACAAACTAACTATGCACAAGAACTTGAGTAAATCATGATAAATAACCTAAAAAGAAGAATATAAAGAAACATAAACTTATTTATAGGGCTATACAAACCTAAAAACAAGGCTTTAGGTGAAAGCCATTGATTGAAATTGGTAAGACTTCTCCTTCAAGAGTTGATAGCTAAAAATAATTATGCTCCTTGCACTTAGTGATCACAAATGGGCCTCCCCAAAATGAGTCAAACATGGTATGCCTTCTAGGCCTGATCTGAATCCATCCCATTTGAAGAATATATCACCAACATTGAAACTTCTTGATCTAGCTCTCTTGCCAAAAAATTTCATGGTTTGCATCTGTTGGAACTCCATATTCTGCATAGATTTGCATTTATTCTCTTCCAACTCCATCAGTTGAGCATATCTTACCTGTAAAGGGCATCCTTCTTCAAACAAGACAAGTTGAGTAGCAAGGTCTAGAGCTGGTAACTCTGTTGAAATGGACAATCTAGCTCCTTTGCCAAAGAATAGTATGTAAGGGGAATTCCCAATGATCTTCTTGGGAGTGATCCTTTCTAATCATAAGGCAGACTTCAATTTGGAGTGCCAATATCTTTGATTTTCTTGCAAAGTATTTTTAATAATCCTGATTAGATTCTTGTTTGTAGACTCTGCTAAACCATTACCCTAGGGATAATAATTGGAACTAGTGTTAAGGTAAATACCATGTCAAACAACCCATTCAATAACTCTCAAACCTATGAAGGAAAGTGCATTATCTGATATAATAGAGTCTAGGGTTCCAAACCTATGGATTATGTCATCATAAAAACTTAGGACAACATTCTCATTTTCTTCCTTTGGTGCAATAGCCTTATTCCATCGGGTGAAATAATTAGTTGCGGTGATTATCCACTTGTAGCATGCACTGGATGGGGGGTTAATTAGGCCTATGAAGTCAATGCCCCACTTTATCAAGGTTTGTTCTATCCTGATTGGTTGGAGGGGCAGAGCTACAATCCTTTCCTTACCTACAAATTTTGCACAATTCATGCATTTTATCACATGATCATGACTATCCTTAAAGATAGATGGCCAATAATATCCATCTCTCGTGATCTTGAAAGTAGTAGTCCTAGGAGATAAATGACCTCCAAAAGGTCCATCATGGATTTCATGTAGGACACCTACTACTTGTTCTGAATAATTGTACCTTAAGAGAACACCATTATGATCCTTTCTAAAAAGGATCTCATTAACCAACACAAAAGGGATAGATTGTAATTTGTAATACCTTCTTTTTGCTAAATCCAATTTTGTAGGGCATTCTCCTATCTTTAAAAAATGGACCATGTTAGGCAGCCAACCTGCTACCTTGGCATGATCTTTTGTTGAATGCACAACTAAAGATGCATTCACTTGTTCTTTCTCTTTCATACTGTCATCTTCTTCCAATTTTTCATAAAGGCCTCTTCCTCTGACTATCTTGGTAACTTGGATAACAATGTCATACTCCATGACTCTTGTGATCCAACAAGCCCTTTTCTCATTTAGGTCCTTAGAAAGAAGGAACTCTTTGACACTTGGATGAGTAACTCTAGATTGTACCTTACTGTGAGTCAATAGATGTCTAAAATTTTTGAGACTCTTTACCACAACAAGTATGTTTTTTTCTATAAAAGAGTATCTCTACTCATATTCTTTGAAACCTTTGCTAAATAAAGCAATAGGTTGCTCCAATCTTTCAGAGTTTTTTTGATTCAACATTGCAGAGATAGAATTAGAGCCTCCATAAGCATAAAAAAAAAATCCTTACTAAAATTAGGACTTAGCAAGGCAAGAACCTCTATTAGAGCCTCCTTAATGGCTTGAAAATTGTTCTTTCCTTCTTTGCTAAAAAACAAAACTGCATTATTGTTCAACATGGTTGTTAAAGGTTTCAAAAGATCTACAATATTAGGCAATAAATTCCTAACAAAATTAATCCTTCCTATGAAGGATTGAAGACTCTTCTTGTGAGGTGGTAGGGGCGGCTCTAGAATGGCTACAACCCTCTTAGGGTCCACTGTAATACCTTTCTTGGACATAATATATCCCAATAGATTCCCTTCGTGGACTACGAATACATATTTTTTGGGATTAAGGGAGATCCCAAACTCCCTACATATTTCAAAGATTTTCCTCAAATGTTTGATGTGATCTACTGCATGTTTAGAATAGAAAGTGATATCATCTAGGTAGACCAGTACAATATTGTACATGAGGCTTTTGAAGGCCATATCCATAGCCTTTTGAAAATTGGCACCTGCATTTGACAAACTAAAAGGCATCTTTTGATAGGCCATGGTTCCCCACTTGGTTTTAAATGTAGTCTTGAATTGATCCTCCTTATTGACTAGGATCTGATTGTACCCTAAGTATCCATCTAGCAATGAAAAGTGTTCAGATTCAGAGACACACTGCAAATTTTTTTTCCATGGATGGTAAGGGGTGGCGATCTTTCGAGGATACCCTATTCAGGTCCCTAAAGTCAACTCATAACCTTAGTTCCCCATTCTTTTTTCTAACAGGAAAAAGATTGGATACCCAACTAGTATGTCTAATGGGATATGTGATACCACTCTCTATTAATTTGAAAACTTCTTTATGCATGAGTGGCTCTAGTTTAGGATTGATTGGCCTTTTCTTTTGTCTGACTGGTTTGGCATTTGGCTCTAGCTCAATGGTATGTTGAGAAAGTGTTGGATTAAAGCCCTTTAGATCTTCCAATTTCTAGGACAATACATCACTGAATTACTAAAATAATTGAGTGTAAGCTTGCTTCTCTGAATCAGTGTTCACCTTTCCAAACTTTAAGCTCTTACTTGGTTCAAGATTTAAATTAGTATAGTGTTCTTGTTGAACTACCAATTTATTCTTACTCTTTTTTTCTTGGTCATCCTTATTTAAAATTGACTACAGGGTTACAAGGCCTTTAGGCATATTGTTAGATTTTAGTTGCACCACTTGCTCACCATAATTCTGCATCAACCTATCTTGATTGTGCTTTGAGAAAACATCTTCTTCAAAAAAGAATTGCAGAATTTTTTCATCATTTTCAAACACTTTCCAATTAACATTATTATTAGGGATAGAAGGCCTAAAAATAATCTTGACATGTTTTTGGATCCTTTCCTACTAAATTTTTTTTAGGAATATCAAATTGGGATCCAACAGCAGCTAACCTATCTATATTCTGATTCAACTTCCTAAGGATGGAAATGATATTGAAAGCATGGGAATCTTCTGTTACATCCCATGCTCTATGCTTGTAGGCCTTAATTGTATCATTCTTGGTATCATTCATCCCTTTCACTTGGATGACAACCAATTCACTATCACTGTGTACCTTTAAGGCTTTAATACCTCTCTTTCTAGCCCAATCTAGACCATTCACCAAACTTTTGTATTCAGTAGTATTACTTGTGCAATAAAAACTAAATCCAAAGGTTATATAGTATTTATCAGCTTATGGGGAGACAAGCATTGCACCACCACTAGATCTATGTCTTCTTCTACCACCGTCAAAGAATAAATCCCATACTTCATTGTTTAGTACTTCTGGTGTTGTAGTGGTTGCCTTAAAGAGATTTGGAATTATGAGACCATCCTCTTGTATCATGTAGTTTCCCAAACCAGCATCCCAAATAATTTTATCATGAGCCTCTGAGGTCCTTTCTGATCCCTGCTCATCTAGATAGACATCTGAGATGATCTCTATCTGTGTATTTGTCTCCTTAATGATTGAAAAATCATTACTATCAAGTACAAGAAAAGTTGCATTGAATACATTAGACACATAAGGTTCTACATGATGTGCTGCTAACAATTCAAATTTGTTAGTGACTTTGGTTCCATATCTACTGTGGAAAAGCATATGAGACCAGTCAGAAGAAAGGTATTCTCCTATCTTAGTTGTGAACTCTCTTGATAGACATAATACAAAAGGATCAGGGAGATCTATGATGTAAATGTGAATGAGGATAGAGAAATTAGGACTTTCTTGAAGGACTAAACTTGTATCTTTGGCCAAACATATTGTGTTTACTGATGAACCATCAAGTTGTGTTACTCTCTTTTAGAATGGTTCACACTTGAGTCCTAATTGATCAGCTACCTTCTTGGGCATGAATGAACTAGTAGCTCCACTATCTACCATACAATCATGTACTAGAAAATATCCAATAATTAATGATACATAAAAGGGAGGGGACTTTAAGTTCCTACCTTAAATTGCTTCTGCTTTGGTGTTGCTTCTTGGAATTTTCTTCTCTTGATCAATGTTGACCAAGACTGGCTTAGCTATATCATGTGTGAGCTGTTGAGGGATTTCTACTTCACCCATAGCCTTCCTAAAGATTTCAAGTTGCCATGGAATAGCCAAGGAGTCCCACATGGACATAGTTACATACATTTTATTCATGTTGTCCACAATATTGAAAGGCACTATTGTGTAGATCTTCTGGTGTGATTTCACCATTATGGGCTCAACTTCCTTGGGAGATTGACTCTCTTTGACTGGCATGGTGGGAGCCTTCTTTAGTATGGAAGTAATAGATGGATGTGACAAATCTGTAGATGTAGTATTTTTTCCTCCATCTTTTTCTTGCTCCATGTCCTGATCTCTTCTCTTGGATCGAGTGTTGGTTGCAATTGAAGATTCACCTTTCACTCCATTGAAATATTCTTCTTTCCAATTAAAGAGAGTAGTCTCATCAGACTGTGCATCCTGTTGGGGCACTGACCCACTAGGAGATGCCTTTGATTGGGTGTATGAGGCATTTTGAGATACGAGCACTTGATTTCTCAACCCATTCAAACATGTAGTCTGATTGTGTTGTTGGTTACAAGGATAACACCATTCAATCTCTAAGGCCAGATATTTTGACTTGGAACCATATCTCTGAATGGGTTTGTAGAGTTGAGAGGTGACGGGTTGTAAGGTTAAAATGGATTTTGATTGTAGTTTAGCCTTTGACCCTGATAATTCCCCTGATATGCCAGTTTATTTTTATGGTAGGATTGTCCTTGAGCTTGATACTGTTGGTTAGGATCTTTCTTTTGTTGTTGGAAAGGTGACCTGGCCTCCTGATTCTTCTTTTTGATATTGTTCAACTCTTTCCTCATGGTTTGTAACAAGATTTTCATTTCTTGTTGACTATTTTGTAATAAGCTATTTGTCACTTGTTGATCACTTTTCATCTCTTGCAGTTCTTGGGAACATCCTGCTCTTTATTCCTCATTTCTAGAACTAGCTTGAGGTACTATGAAAGTAGGTATAGGGGTGAATGGAGGAATATTCAGAGGCATATTGGGCTGAAATATAAGGGTAGAGAGGCATGGGTGGACTTGGGGCTATCATACCATCCTGAATTAAATTATTTTATGCCTTAACAACTATATCAAAAGCCTGGGGTAATGAGGTACCTCCCAAAGACTGAATCATGATAGATTTGTTTCTATTTAAACTTTTCAAAAAATATAGGAAAGCATAATCTGTTGAAGGCCTTACAGAGATAGGGATCCTATTCCATGTCTTGAGGAATCTATTAGTGAAATCTATCATATGTTCTTGAGGGGCTCTTTTTATAGAGTCAGTTGCTCAACTAGGGACAAATGATCTGACTTGTCTTCAAAGTATCTGTTGAGGGAGTCTCCAATTCTGTCCCATGAATGAATGGAACCAACTGCTAAATTTATAAACCATTATAGGACTTTACCCTTAAAAGAGGTTTTCAACAACTTAGTAGCCACATCTTCCTCAGTTATATGGTGTATACTACAATTGGTATCCACATCTTTGACGTGTTCACAAGCTATTGTATGGCTTTCACCTGTGAAATTAGGTAGACTTTTTATTGCTTCTAAGGGATCATCATGATGTTTACAAAAAATTAATGGGCTCCCCTGATTGAAGCATACAAATGCAAACTATCTTGTCATTGTAGGGACTATGACTTGCTGAAAAGTAACTGTATGGGTTGTATTTGAATCAGGGAGTGGAGCTGAATCCTCTAGAAATTCTTTGTTTAAAGATCTTCCTATCCTTATTTAATGGAAAAGAAAGGGTCTCTCCTCTAAAATAGGGGGTGTAGACTGTACTCTCCTTGTAGGGGATGTCCTTGGAGGAAATTACAAAAATTCAAAAGGATTTGAACTCCTTGTTTCTATCCTTCTCATAAACTTGAATAGGACTGGATCTTCCTATTCCTAATACCAATGGAGTTGCTAGATATGCTTTGAAGATAAACCTCTTTAGGTTAGTACTATGTAATCAACATATCAGAGATAACATAGTTAAAAAAACTTCCTTTCGGTGTCCCACCGGGCATGCCATAATTGTTATACACTAAATTTTGCACCCTATTAAGCTCTTGAGCCTAATAATATAATACAACATTGAAATCAATTCAAGATTTTGGGGCCTCTGCTAACTTGAAGTGAGACCTATAGGTTCTAGGCTGGTTCCTCTTGGATAATCACCTATCTTTTCTCTGTAAACATTAAAACTAAACTTGAGGGGAAAAGGGATAGAAGGAGAACTGAAGGTAAATACTGAAAAAGAAAACTTAACCTACTAGGTGATGCACCAAAAGATATGAATCACAATGAAATGAATAATAATTAGCATGAAAACTCTAAGTTAGGACAAGTACAACTTCCTAGATAGGTTTGCAAAAAGTGTTTCATAGAGAGGTCCAAAATGAAAAGAGGTTATTCAAGGAAAGAGAAGATTTCACAAACAATAGCATATCCAAGGAGATAGACACAGAGTATGACCTGCAACTAACATCCACTACAGAAAATAGGCACATGAATGAGACAAGGATAACAAGGGATGAATAAAATCCACAAGATTGGGCTTATCAAATCATCCATAATAGTACACATAGATGTAGAAAAGAAAGAAAAACTTGGGATAACTCACAACTTCTTCAATACTCATCCATTATATTATACTTAATAAATAATTCCAAAACACGCATGAGAACCTAAGGGTAGGAAAAACACCACAAAAAGTCCTGCATAAGCCTTGGAAGACTGAGAAATATAGACACATGAAAAGCTTGAGGACAAAGAAAATGTCACAGAAAACTTCTTACATAATCCGAACCTATTTACAAAATATCAAAAAATGACTTATATACAACCTCCCCTAGTACACAGGCTCGAGAGTCAATCCATTCGATCAAATTAGGGTAGATTTAGGGTAACAATATATATTCATTAATCAATGAAGAAAACCATAAAATAATCTTGTCTCTCCATTAATGCATTCAAGAAATATCTTAGAAGATCATATTAGTCTTTAAAATATCCCATAGCACCATAAATTAGAGAAGATAGATCAAATCGATCCATCTACCCAATCTGCAAATTTGAAAACGTCACCACCACCATGAAAACCTAAGAAACAACATTTAAATATTTTAATTCAAACTCAAATGTTCATAGGTGGCATGGAATGCCTAATCAACGACTCAGGTTTGAAACTTTACTAACTTTAAAATATGACCATTGATCTTCTTTAAGCTACCCATGAGCACAAGATCAGATCTATCATGCAACACGCAGGAACGATGCCTCAAAGAATATATAACTTCATCTTTACGATCAAGGGATAGCACCCACTGTCTGATCTATGAAAAATTTCCTTACCTTTATCTTACCTTTGGCGCTGACCTCAGATCTGACTTGAACACGTGACAAGCATGCATGATGCCTCAATGGTTAAACAACTTCATCTTGGTCATCAAGGTTTTACGCCTACCATTGGATCTTTTTTACTTGCTATATATTTACTACCCCATAAACCCAAGAACCATGACATCATCTATGCTAGATGTCACCACGACGTAATGCCTTGAACAATAGATCTTGATCACTTTGTCTCTAAGGAAATACATTGTCTGTACGATAAAATAAGACTTGATTGGTCCTTATTTTATCTTCTGACCACAGTCTTGCCTGCCATGGACATCGATCCTCAAGGCATGATTCGTTAATGATTAGATCTCAAGAAATTTCATTTCAAGGCTTTACACCTACCACTCAATCCAAAAAGACTTGCTCGAAGATTACCCTACCTGCAGACGGGCCCAAGCTCTGACAACCTGCCATGCATTGTCACATTGCGATGCCTTGATCACTCAATTTAGATCATATTTAATTTAACTCATCATGCCCACCATTAGATGAAGATCAACTTATATGTAGATTAACTCCTTACCTTCCTTGAAAACCTCAGGCCCCACTTGGTCAGAAAAGGAAGCGTGTCATGTAGGTGCAATGCCTCAATGAATAGATTTTGATCACTATGGTGTTAAGGTAATACGTTGTCCATTGGATTAAATTGAACCTACTTGGTCTTTACTAGCTTTTATCGGGCCCAGGATCTAACAACTGGGCACATTTTGATGAGGCACAATGCCTCATTCACTAAACATCTGCATCTCTGTCATTGAGGGTTTACGCCGACTACACGATCAAAATAAACTTGATCGATCTTTACCTTACACTTAAGCTCAGATCTGAAATGGACACATGTCACAAAAGCGTGAAGCCTTGATGAATGTTCAATCTGATCTAGGCATTTGAGGCTTCATGATGACCTTTAGATGGAAAGGAATCTATTGCCATAGAGGTAAAATAAATTTGTCGGGACTTAGGAAAAGATAACCGGTTAGGAAAATAAAACTTGGCCCCATCGACGGATGACTTAAAACACATGCAAAAATTAGAAATTAAGTGGAAAGAAGGTAATGAAGGATTAGAACAGGCCACAAAAGGACTAGGGTGTGAGGGGTTTTCATAGGGTTTTTTGCATTTAGGTCTTTTAAGACATGAACAAGGGGTAAACTAGACCCAAAAAATGTGTAGAGAATAAGATAAGAACTAATAAATGGGCACATAATCCATACAAGCCAGGATCTACCCTTGTGGGAGCCTCATTTACTTCACTTGTAGCTAAATTTAGACAAAATGGGAAATTTGGGTAATAGTAACAAAGATGGTAAATTGAAAGAGTTACAAATATGTAAAGAATGAAAGAAAATTTGGGAAAGAATCCAAAAGGTTAGAATATGTTGAAGAGGACATAACTGTTGGAGTATTTATGGAAAATTTTAAAAAAATGATTCAACCCTAGATTCATCATGCTTTTTTTGAAAAGTGGAAAGCACAACAATTCCAAACACTGAGATACAATTTCCCACTTGGAACTATTCTATCAGTTGTTGATTCCACATAAAACTATTAATTTGTTCATCAAGAGGCCATTCAATCAGAATACTATTTTTCAGAGAAGATTACTATTATGGTACATGTGTGTTATCAACATGCACAATTAGATTTAGATGGTATTCATATAAAATTTGAAGCACGGGTCATCAAGAAGGAATATCATTTTTATATAATTGATGATAAAGAGCATGACATTCATTATGTAGAATACTGCTACAAGATGTTTTGTTGCAAAATTGAAAGAAAGAGGCATCGAAATTGATAAAAATTATGTTTGTTCAGATGGATGTGGTGCACAATTCAAATCACCCAGACCATTTTAGGCACTATTTAGATATCATCGTAATGAAAACATACCATATTTCTGGAGTTTCTTTGAGAGTGGACATCCAAAAAAGGTGAACATGTTGGTGTTGGAGCTTGCATCAAACATGCTCTCTGAAAGGTATCAGATGAATTAGAAGGGAGTTTGTATAAAAAAATGCACATGATGTTGTTGAATGGTGCAGGACATATTTCACACCAAATGAGGATGACACAATTTCAGGAATGAGTCAAGCGCTACCACATAGTGAATTTTGGGAGATAAAAGGTACGGACACATTTTCAAATTATGCATGTGTGATATATATATTTATTCTTGTTTACATTTTATATTATTAATTCAAAATTATAAAATAAAATTAATATTTGTCCCCTTTTTATACAACATTATATATGCATGTGTTCAGGTGTGGATAGAAAAATTATTCATGGTTACAAGAGGATAGAAAAGATGTTGTACACTAGGGACTACTCATGCTTTTGTTGTCACTGCATTGCTAAAAATTATGAGGAATGAATCAATTTGAAATGTGGATATGTTGGTACATATAATCTTGTGCCACTATTTGTTACAAATACATTTGATATACACATTAAGATGAAAACTTTGATTATATTCCTTTGATTTCTACTGATTACGATCATATCTCTAGATTGCTCAAAAGTTGTAGTATAATAAATTGAATTTCACATTATATGGCATTGAGATGCATGTGTGTGTGTGTGTGTGTGTGTGTGTGTGTGTGTAGATAGATAGATAGATAGATAGATAGATAGATTTAACTAAGTAAATTTTAGGATCTCACATGTATATAAATTTGTTGTGCAGGAGATGTCTTTGCAGTGATTGTTGAGCATGGAAATGTAGGGGTTAGTTACTATTTATTGTGATGTACTATAGAGAGGATGAAGTTAATTGAACTTGAATAAAGAAATGGAATGTTATTCCCCGTAGGTTTTCATGCTTTACATCAATGTATTGTTCATTTTGTAAATTTAAAATTTCAAACTTTTAATAAATTTTTAATTTAAAATATTTTATTTTAAATTTGTATTGTTAAAATTTGTGACCTTTAGGTTCCGTTGTTTTAGAGGGAACATATTTCAAGAAAATGAAAGTAATTCAACATGGTATTCATTTTGTTGATTACCAACCAGATAATAAGGTGTTTCAATATAACCACCTAGTAGTTTCCACCTCCCTCTGTCTCCATCCAATTAAATCTCAATGTGGACGTGGTAAATGGAGACTAGATAGTGAGGATCATGAGAGAATATTACATGTTCTCCATGAAAGCTCTAAGATGCTTGAGTTGGTCTAAAAATTATTACATACATATTTCATGTTTTAGGACGTACTTTATATCTCTAGATTAAATGGACTATACTTTGTTGATATATTTAAACATATGATGGATTATAATTTATTTAATTATTAGTAAGAATTTGATTATATACTTTGACACGGTTCAATTCTTTTATATGTGTTTTGATGGTTCAATGGTTTTAATAAATAGAACTATGTATGCTTTTATACATGCTTTTAAACATATGGTTTTATATGTATGTTCTTATGTATGCTTTGATGGCTCAATGATTTTTATATTTGTAGTTATATAAATGTTTTTTTATGTTTTTTTAAAGTGAACGTACTAAATGGATGATATTACTTAGATTACTTATTAGTTAAAGATCCCCTTATTACATCCCCTTAAGACCTCCCCTTAAGACATTAGTTAGGTTGCTAATGACATTAGTTACATTACTTATGATATGTTAGTTCTAGATTACTTAGATTACTTATGGTCCATTAGTTACATATTAGTGTTATTTTTTATGATATTAACATTAGATTATTTATTAGTCAAAGATCCCCTTAAGACATCCCCTTAAGACCTCCCCTTAAGATATTAGTTAGGTTACTAATGATATTAGTTCTAGATTACTTAGAATACTTATGGTCCATTAGTTACATATTAGTTAGATTACTAATGACATTAGTGAACATTAAATGGATGATATTAGTTAGACTACTTATGACAATAAATTGAACACTAAATGGATGAAATTAGTTAGATTACTTACGACATGTAAGTTCTAGATTAATTATTGTCAATGGTTTTAATATTTAACTTTGTGTATGCTTTTATGTACTTGAACTATATTACTTGATTAATAATGCATTACTTGATTATGTATACATAATCTAATCAAATCAAAGAATCTAGATCTGAATCAAATTGATATCTATGTATAATCAACTAGAATCAAATCATATATATTTATAATAATCTTATATCACATCATCTAATCAAATCAAATCATTTTTTTAACATGTATACTCATATAATCAACTCTCAAATCAAATCATCTAATCAAATCAAATCATCTTACCAAATGAAACCATCTACATGTATTCTCATCTAATCAAATAAAATTATAAACACATAAACATGTCTATCTATATCTATACATGTCAAATATAAACACAGGTATAAATCATCTAGAATCCAATCATAAATCTATATAATGTCAAATCATAAATCATACAATATAAGAATATGACTATAGGAGATCCTCTAAAATGTAAAGTGCCACATCCAAATGAATTTGATTTCTGGAAAGTGCTCATATCTCTCCCAGTGGAGAAAGACTTGTAACTATATATGCATCATCACTGGAGCCTACAACATTACTAGATGAAGCCTCATAAGACAATCTCGCTCGACTCGGTCTAGTCAAAATGTATCAACCTAGTGTGTCAAAAGTGATGGAGGTTGTTGTAGAAGAAATATCCCCTATACATACATACATACATACATACATACATACATACATACAGACATACATACATACATACATACATACATACATACATAAAGCTAATTAATTCTCCCTGGTATCAAAAGTAAAGATAATTAAAAGAATTAAGAAAATAATGAACAAGGTATTCTTGTTAGTGGATATAAAAATTGAAAGATACAAATATAAAGGGGTGCAGGAAAGAAGATGAGTCCACTTGAGGCGGAACTTTTTAACTTAGTCATTTTCCTGAAATTATACTTCAGGAAATGGGGTGACATTTTCAAAAAGCAGGGTAACATTCTACTTTGGGACCCCAAGCCTTAATTCAAATTGTTACTCCATAGGAGATGGGGCCCCGAGGCTAAATGGGGTCCCTCTCAAAAATGGTGTGACATTTGGAATGCTACCCTGTTTCAGAAAGGGGTGACGTTTCAAATGTGACCCCGTTTTGAAAACTATAAATTTTTTTGAAACTATTATTGTCATTTTCAGTTAGTGTGACCCCTCTCTAGAGCTCTACCCTATTCTATTATAGGCCAAATTCCTCTAGGTGATGACAATTTCAACTTTTTTTTACTTTTATTATCATTTTAAAAATTTTTTAAGTAATATTTACTATTTTAAATTATTTTTATAATAAAATTTATTATTTTTTTCCTTCAGAGCTACACCTCTTCAGTTGTCATCTACAAGTTTCTTACAATACCCATTAAGACCCCTTAACATTAACTAGTCATCCCCACAATCTATTACAAACCCTAAGGGTTTCTACGACCTATTTATGACCACTTAGGATCAATTTGTACTCCTTAGGCCCTATTATGTATCTTAATGGGTCTTAATGGGTCGTATGATCCATTATGACCCATTAGTACCTATGAATGGATCCTCCTACCCCATAATACCCCCTAGGAAGCATAAGGAAGCCAAAGGTATCATAGGAGCTATTATGACCCCTTAGGATCAATTCACACCCCTTAGCTCCTATTATGACCCCTTAGTCTTATGAATGGGTTCTACCATCCCTAAGACACCTTTAGACACATTAAAAGCCCTTAGGACCTATTACGTAACCTAAGGGTCATAAGACCTGTTGTCACATAGGTTTGCACCCTTGCTGAAAGCTTCTCTAACAGCAACCTAGTGAAACATGGAATCAACCTCCAAGCTGTGGGACTTGAACTACGAGGTTGAATCTCTGGAGAAGGCCGGCTTCCTCTACTATCCGGATGCACCTAGAACTATCTCTTGCAAGGAAAAGGGAGAAGGAGATGCAGAAAACCAAATTACTTGAAAGGAAAGGGTGATACACCAAGATAGGGCCTACTTTCTTCTGCCTTAGAGCTGCACTACACATTCATGTAACTCAACTAACACAACTTCTACCACATGATTCTCAGCAAACATGTGAAGGTCAGAGACAAAAATTACTACAAGGGAAGAGAAACTTCATAGTACAGTAATCCGAGAAAAAAATACACAACACACAATGAACCAGAGTCAGCTTGATCAATAAGGGGTAAAACATTTACTCAGTTATTGATTGTAGAAGAGGATAAACATGAATTACATAAAATGAGGCACAAGGAAATTACAATAACAGCAAGCTGTCATAGAATCAGAAGAGAAGCAGATGGATATAAGAAAAGATACAGGAGAAAAACACTACAAATATCAAAATCTTCCAACCCTTTACAAGATGAGCCACGACTCATACTTATACAATTCGAAACCAACTGCAAACTTCTGCAATAACTTCCCGATCAGATCTTTTCATGTTTTGCTACCGCTTAGCCCCTGAAAGTCATCACCGCAAAAATATCAACATAAATGCTTTTATGCAGAAGCGGCCATGTCACTCTGGAAGAGTCACAAAAGTCTTTGAAATTCAATAACTGCTCTGCAGACTTGTCAACTGTATGCTCTGATTCTTTCAAAATATGATTTTTGCAAAATATCTGATTCTTTTCCATTCTAGAAGATTTGATCCTCCCTCTACCTGGTCGTTCCCTGAATTTCCTCTGAATTCTGCAACTGAGACAAAAAATTCTTCTTGGTCACCCACTCGCAGCCTCTGATATTCTATTTCTGTTTTATGCGCGAGTGCGCGATGAGCTCTTTATTCATTACTTTTTCTGTGATCACGCACTCGCGAACAATCCTCTCATTACTTCACTTTCTGGGCGAGCAGGCGACGAGTTCAATCTCCTCATCAATCGCTCAATCGCGAGCGTATCCTTCTTGGTCTGCAAAGTATGGCAACAGAGCGAGGAGCACATCTTTCTCTTGGTCGCGCAATCGCAAGCTGCCTTTGACTTGTCTTTATTCCTTAGTGGGTGCGCGACAACATCTTTCCTTTTTATAATCGCTCAGTCGCGAGCCATGCTTTCTTTTATCTTTTTGCTCGGCGAATGAGCGATGACACATCTTTTTCTTCAGTCGCGCACTCGCCAGCTTCATTCTTTTTAATCTTATGGCTCGGCGATCGCGCGACAGCTTTTATTCTCTTCTCGGTCGCACAGTCGCACACTGTTTTCCTTCTTCCCTTTATTCCCTGACGACTACGCGATGATTACCCCCTCTGCACGGTCGCACAGTCGCGAGCTATTTTACCTTTGTGTCTATTGTTCAGCGAGTGAGCGACCGAGCACCTTTTTCACTCGTCGCACACTCGCAGGCATCTAACTTTCTTTCCCTTTACTTGGTGACTGAGCGACGAGTGACTTTCTTCCTTCGGTCACGCACTCGCGGTTGCCTTCAGTTTACCTTTATTTTCTCGGCGAGTGCGCGACTACTCTGTTCCTCCAGCTCGTTGCAAACTCGCGATAATCTCATCCTTCATCTGATAATCACAGCGACTGAGCGACGAGATAATCATCTCCTTCGATCGCACTGTCGCTCACCCTTTTGCCTCTTGAAAACTATCTGCGCGACTGCGCGAGGAGCCCGTTCTCAGCTCGTCGCTGACTTGCCAGCAAGGAACTTGTCAGGAAATAAACATCGCGACTGCATGATGACCGCTGTTAGCGTTGCACCTGCTCAGTCGCAGAGCTCGAGCGTCCTGACGCAGACTGACCGCGATGACATCAAATACAACTCGTCGCGCACTCGGGGGGGAAAAGGACTGATGCAGGAAAAGGTTGCGACTGAGCGACGACTGTGATTGGAAGCTCATCGCACAGTCGTGCAACTTAAAATTTGAACAAAACTTAAAACGCGACTGACAACTCATGTAAAAGCATGACTTTTTAAAAAAGGGCAAGCTATCTTTTGGTGGGAAAACATAAAGGAGGGCCAAAAATGCATAGGATGGGGAAATTTGGTCAACATTTTTGGCGACCTTTGCGGGATGTCAGCCTGCTAGACATTTAGACCAGTTGCCTAAGAAATCCATTGGGCACGGAGAAAACAGAGGGAGGCCTGCGGCCGAAACTTTAACTCTGAAACCCTCTGCAAAATAGGTCAAAAATTGCAACCAGAGTTGCCTGTACACGGGCACTTATTCAAACAGAAGCAGGAAGAGAAGCAACAAGATTTACAGATATTTACAACTATTCACAAAAAGGGAACCTTCCAGGAAAACTTAGAAACAAGGCTTAAGATGAAAGCCATTCACAGGGATAGGTAAGATCTCACCATCAGGCCTTGATAATTGGAATGCATTGGATGACCTGCAGCTGCTAATAATATAAGGGCCACTCCATAAGGCACCAAATTTTGTATGTCTCCCAGGCTTAGCTCTGTCAGAATCCCATTTAAGGACTAAGTCACCTTCAGTGAATACCCTAGGAGTAGCCTTCTTGTCAAATGTCCTTTTAACTTGTTGCTGATGGAGGTCCAATGTGTTAAGGGCCTGATTTCTTTTCTCTTCTAGCTCCATCAGTTCTGCCATCCTTACTGATATGGCATCATCCTCTGCAACTTCCAACTGATGAGCTAGTTCCAAAGCTGGAAACTCAAGAGAAATAGGGAGCCTAGCTTCCCTACCATAGACTAGCATGAATGGTGAGTTTCCAATAGATCTCTTAGGTGTGATCCTATTAGCCCATAAGGCATTCTTCAATTATTTGTGCCATGTTCTCTGGTTATCACCCACAGTCCTCTTCATGATCTTAATCAGATTTTTATTGGAAGACTCAGCCAGGTCATTGCCTTGGGGATAGTAGTTAGATGAGGTACTCAGGCAAACATTATGATCTACTGCCCAAGAGCAAATACCTGCACCTATAAAGGATTTAGCATTGTCTGATATAACAGTGGAAGGAGCACCAAACCTTATTGCAATTCCTTCAAGGAATTCTACCACCGAAGGCTCTGTTGCATCTTTCAAGGCCACAGCCTCTGTCCACCTTGTAAAGTAATCTGTAGCAGCTAAAATCCACTTATGCCCAGTACTGGAAGGTGGGTTGATGGGGCCAATGAAATCTAATCCCCATTGAGTGAAAGGTTGATCAACCTGAATGGGATGTAGAGGAAGTGCAGCTAACCTTTGTTTGCCTGAGAAGAAAGCACATTGAGCACATTTTCTTACATGCCTATGAGCATCATTAAATAGAGTAGGCCAGTAATAACTAGCCCTCATTATTTTCATAGCTGTGGTTCTTGCTGCAAAGTGTCCACCATTAGGACCATCATGAAATTCTTCTAACATTCTATTCACCTGATCAAAATTAATGCATCTAA
>MU224241.1:290572-301151 GCA_018584345.1 Thuja plicata
CATTTACTCAGTTATTGATTGTAGAAGAGGATAAACATGAATTACATAAAATGAGGCACAAGGAAATTACAATAACAGCAAGCTGTCATAGAATCAGAAGAGAAGCAGATGGATGCAAGAAAAGATATAGGAGCAAAACACTACAAATATCAAAATCTTCCAACCCTTTACAAGATGAGCCACGACTCATACTTATACAATTCGAAACCAACTGCAACCTTCTGCAATAACTTCCCGATCAGATCTTTTCATGTTTTGCCACCGCTTAGCCCCTGAAAGTCATCACCGCAAAAATATCAACATAAATGCTTTTATGCAGAAGTGACCATGTCACTCTGGAAGAGTCACAAAAGTCTTTGAAATTCAATAACTACTCTGCAGACTTGTCAAATGTATGCTCTGATTCTTTCAAAATCTGATTTTTGCAAAATATCTGATTCTTTTCCATTCTAGAAGATCTGATCCTCCCTCTACCTGGTCGTTCCCTAAATTTCCTCTGAATTCTGCAACTGAGACAAAACATTCTGCTTGGTCACCCACTCACAGCCTCTGATATTCTATTTCTATTTTATGCGTGAGTGCGCGACGAGCTCTTTATTCATTACTTTTTCTGTGATCGCGCACTTGTGAACAATCCTCTCATTACTTCACTTTCTGGGCGAGCAGGCGACGAGCTCAATCTCCTCATCAATTGCTCAGTCGCGAGCATATCCTTCTTGGTCTGCAAAGTCTGGCGACAGAGCGAAGAGCACATCTTTCTCTTGGTCGTGCAATCATGAGCTGCCTTTGACTTGTCTTTATTCCTTAACGGGTGCGCGACAGCATCTTTCCTTTTGCTAATCGCTCAATCGCGAGCCATGCTTTCTTTTATCTTTTTGCTCGGCGACTGAGCGATGACACATCTTTTTCTTCAGTCGCGCACTCACCAGCTTCATTCTTTTTAATCTTATGGCTCGGTGACCGCGTGACACCTTTTATTCTCTGCTCGGTCACACAGTCGCACACTATTTTCCTTCTTCCCTTTATTCCCTGGTGACTACGCGATGATTACCCCCTCTGCACGGTCGCACAGTCGCGAGCTATTTTACCTTTGTGTCTATTGTTTAGCGAGTGAGCGACCGAGCACCTTTTTCACTTGTCGCACACTCGTAGGCATCTAACTTTCTTTCCCTTTACTTGGCGACTGAGCGACGAGTGAATTTCTTCCTTCGGTCGCACACTCGCGGTTGCCTTCAGTTTACCTTTATTTGCTCGGCGAGTGCGCGACTACTCTGTTCCTCCAGCTCGTCGCAGACTCGCGAGCATCTCATCCTTCATCTGATAATCACAGCGACTGAGCGACGAGCTAATCATCTCCTTCGGTCGCACTGTTGCTCACCCTTTTGCCTCTTGAAAACTATCTGCGCGACTGCACGAGGAGCCCGTTCTCAGCTCGTCGCTGACTCGCCAGCAAGGAACTTGTCGGGAAATAAACATCGCGACTGCGCGATGACCGTCGTTAGCGTTGCACCTGCTCAGTCGCAGAGCTCGAGCGTCCTGACGTAGACTGACCGTGACTGCGCGACGACATCAAATACAACTCGTCGCGCACTCGGGGGGGAAAAGGATTGATGCAGGAAAAGGTTGCGACTGAGCGACGACTGTGATTGGCAGCTCGTCGCGCAGTCGCGCAACTTAAAATTTGAACAAAACTTAAAACGCGACTGTCAGCTCGTGTAAAAGCATGACTTTTTAAAAAAGGGCAAGCTATCTTTTGGTGGGAAAACATAGAGGAGGGCCAAAAATGCATAGGATGGGGAAATTTGGTCAACAAGAACCACCATTAAGGACTACAAGGTTCTTACAATACCCATTAAGACCCCTTAATGTTAATAAGTCAGCCCCACAACCTATTACAAACCCTAAGGGTTTCTATGACCTATTTATGACCACTTAGGATCAATTTGTACCCCTTAGGCCCTATTATGTATCTTAATGGGTCATATGATCCATTATGACCCTTTAGTACCTATTAATGGGTCCTCACACCCCTTAAGACCCCCTAGGAAGCATATAAGGAACCCAAAGGTATCATAGGAGATATTATGACCCCTTAGGATCAATTCACACCCCTTAGCTCCTATTATGACCCCTTAGTTTAATGAATGGGTCCTACCACCCCTAATACCCCTTTAGACGAATTAAAAACCCTTAGGACCTATTACATATCATAATGGGTCATAAGTCCCACCATTAAGGACTACAAGTTTGCTATAATACCCATTAAGACCCCTTAAAATTAATTAGTCAACCCCATAACCTATTACAAAACCTAAGGGTTTCTACGACCTATTTATGACCACTTAGGATCAATTTGTACCCCTTAGGCCCTATTATGTATCTTAATGGGTCTTAATGAGTCATATGATCAATTATGACCCCTTAGTACCTATGAATGGGTCCTCCCACCTGTTAAGACCCCCTAGGAAGCATATAAGGAACCCAAAGGTATCATAGGAGCTATTATGATCCCTTAGGATCAATTAACACCCCTTAGCTCCTATTATGACCCCTTAGTCTTATGAATGTGTCCTACCATGCCTAAGACCCCTTTAGATGCATTAAAAGCCCTTAGGACCTATTACATACCCTAAGGGGTCATAAGACCCACCATTGAGGACTACAAGTTTCTTATAATACCCATTAAGACCCCTTAACATTAATGCAATTATGTTAATATATGTAATTATTATCATTCATTAATGTAATGATGTTTATTATTAATGCAATGGCCCTAATTTATGCAAATGTACTAGATATACATGATGTATATGGATGCATGTGTGATGTATCTTAGATGTTTATGTATGGATGTTTAGATGGATGCATTGTTTAGATGTTTATGTATGTAATTATTATCATGCATTAATGCAATGATGTTAGTTATTAATGTAATGGCCCTAATTTATGCAAATGTACTAGATATACATGATGTAGATGGATGCATGTGTGATGTTTCTTAGATTTTTATGTATAGATGTTTAGATGTATGCATTTTTTAGATGGTTAATGCATGTAATTATTATCATGCATTAATGAAATGATGTTAATTATTAATGTAATGGCCCCAATTTATGCAAATTTACTAGATATACATGATGTAGATGGATGTATGTACGATGTTTCTTAGATGTTTATGTATGGATGTTTAGATGGATGCATTGTTTAGATGGTTAATGTATGTAATTATTATCATTTATTAATGCAATGGTGTTAATTATTAATGTAATGTCCCAAATTTATGCAAATGTACTAGATATACATGATGTAGATGGATGCATGTGCGATGTTTGTTAGATGTTTATGTATGGATGTTTATTTATGGATGCATTGTTTAGATGGTTAATGTATGTAATTATTATCATGCATTAATGCAATGATGTTAATTATTAATGTAATGGCCCTAATTTATGCAAATGTACTAGATATACATGATGTAGATGGATGCATGTGCTATGTTTATGTATGGATGCATTATTTATATGGTTAATGTATGTAATTATTATCATATATGTATGTAATAATTTCAATTATATGCGCAGGGTATATTTTGTGCACATCATTATGGATGAATTTAATATCGATGATTTGATTAATCATGGTCCAGATCCTCCACCTCCACCACCACCGCCACCCCCTCACCCCCACCTCCTCCTCTACCTCCACCACAATCCAATCTGAATGATTTTGAATGCTTTATAGTGTTACTTGACGAGAATGTTAATTCTATTGTTGGGCACATTGATTCTCTCAGAAACCAACCATTTATTCCCCTACATGTGCACTAATACATTGCTACAGTACAAAGCATTATAGATTCTGTGAGATCTATTGATGGGGATCTTAATGGGCATAATGCTTGGAGAGAGGAGATGAGGCAATATTATGCTGATGGCCTCTCCTACCAAGAAATTAATGAGTTAAAAATTACAAAGGACACAATTTCTCCTTATTTCATTGACCCAAAAACAAATAATCCCATCCATAATAAAAACACATATCCATAAGGTGGTGTAGACATGATGGAATGGTCAATAATTTTTGGAGTCGTTGGTGGATGTGTTTTGATCACCCCCGCCATGCAAACCAAGAAGTTTCCTTCTAATTTTTGAAAAAATTATATGTTGAGTTTGTGTTGGGTAGAAAACCTAACTACTTTGATATTAGATATTTCCCAGGGGTCGGTCTTGGCATGCCTCAAAATAGGCAAGGGGTCAGGATTGACCCTAGGAGACACGTGCCACTCATACCTCTCTTGGATCCTCCCATCCCTATATTACCTATTCCATTTTATCATTATTCCATGGTCTCAATGTTTGGATCATTGAGCCAGTTGACTACCAGCCTCAAGGAGTAGTCCACACAGATTGCAAGTCTTGCAACATAGCCTCATCTCTGCATGAATTGCAATGAAATGTGTTGTGGTCCTATGCCTCATGAGGGAAAGGCTACTTCTTTAACACGTGGAGCATCACATCTGTTTGGATCATATGTAGACATGCTCACTACTAGAGACCATCCTCTCAATCACCGAGATCTAAAGGTACAAATATGTTCTCACCTATATTTCTTTTTAATTTAATCTAAACACATGTACACTTTTTATTTTTTAAGATCATGTGCAGTATGAATTTAATTTATTGAAAATACATGTATGTATGTGCTTGTTAACAGACTATGGGTGGAGAGCCATCGAGCTTAGCACTAGATGGGATAAAATTTTCCTCGACATCTATTGGCACATCTCATGGGGTACAATTAGAGAAATCAAGAGATTAGTGAAGTACATTTTTAATTTTTCCTTCAATTAAGTCTTAAACCCATACATTTATAAAAAAAAATGTGTTGTAAAATAGGAGGTCATGATCCACTGAGACACACTATGCCCAGTGGTCCACCAGTGTCTTTTGTACTAGATGCCAGGACACCAGAAGTAATTTACTATCAGTAATATTTTTTAATATTTAAATTCAAAATTTATCATTGAATTTCCATGTATTAAAGCACAATTTAACCCCTTAATATAAATTAATTTCCTACGCAACTAAATTTGTGAATCTTTGTATATGTAGGTCGCTGCTGGCGATACAACATAGATTGAGTCACAAGAGGGACCAAGACAAGAAATGGATGTCCAGATGGTAATTTTAAATTGTTCTTCACAATTTTATATAAATTATATTAAAATATTAAAAATCATTTTTTATAGTATTGGTGTTAATCATTTCATGCAGATAGAGTCCCAAGAGGGACAACACCATGAGACAGGTCATGATGTCCACCAGGACATTGGAGGAGACACACAAAATGTCATGGTAATAAGTTCTTCTCAAGAGTTAATTTTTATAAATGATATTAAAGTTATTTTTTAAGATAATTTTGAGTAGTTTAAATATTGAATTCACATATATATATTAGAGCCATTAAATTTTTAAACTATGGTACTTTTTTAACAGAGTCACTCACAAGGTCTTTATTCACGTGGACTGAAGAGGACTTTGGACTTCAGGAATGCTTGATTTCATTCATATTTCATGCATATTTTATATTATATACACTTGATGTTTTATGTTACGAACACTTGATACTAGGACACTTGATATTTTATGTTATGGACACTTGATATTTTATGTTATGGGCAATTTATGTATATATCTATTGTACTCAATTTGGACATTAAAAGAAAATGAAAAAAAGAACAAGATATAATCTACAATGTGAAAATTAAAAGCTTTTTCGATTTTCAAGATAGAATGAATGAACATGTCCTTGGTACTTTTAATAATATAACAATACAGGTATGTGCAATAATAAAAATATTCAGGTGATCAACAAAATGATGTCATTATAGACCTAAACTAAAATTGAACTAGCAACCTGCAACAATAGAAACAAATTTAATAAGTAACTCAAATTATGTGGACATAGTAAATATGAATCCAAAAGCATGTACAAATTAATGTTTGTGAGTACAGATGTAATACCAACATACTTACCAGGTATTTAAAAACAACGTTCATTAAAATTTCTTCAAACAAAATGGTGTCGCTATGGACATGAAGCAAAATTCAACTAGCAAAATGTAATAATAGGGAAAAAATTTAATAAACTTAACTAAAATTTTGTGAACATAGTAAATACGAAGCAAACTTCAACTATAAATTAATTTTTGTGAGTATGTAAATATAATACCATCATACTTAGCATATTTAAAAATAATGTTCATTATAAGTTCTTCAAACAAAATGGTGTCACTATGGACCTGAAGCAAAATTCAACTAGCAGCATCCAATAATAGGAATTTTTTTTAATAAACTTAACTAAAATTTTGTGAACATAGTAAATACAAAGCAAACTTAAACTAAAAATTAATGTTTGTGAGTATGTAAATGTAATACCATCATACTTACAATATTTAAAAATAATGTTCATTATAAGTTCTTCAAACAAAATGGTGTCGCTATAGACCTGAAGCAAAATTCAACTAGCAACATGCAATAATAGGAAAACAAATTAATAAACTTAACTAAAATTTTGAGAACATAGTAAATACGAAGCAAAACTCAACTGAAAATTAATGTTTGTGAGTATGTAAATGTAATACCATCATACTTACCATATTTAGAAATAACATTCATTAAAAGTTCTTCAAACAAAATGGTGTCGCTATATACCTGAAGCAAAATTCAACTAGCAATATACAATAATAGAAACAAATTTAATAAGTAACTACAATCTTTTGGAAAACATAATTATGAAATCAAGAACATGTACTTAAGGGGATAGATAGGATGATGCCTTGCAAGGATATCTTAAGGGGACGTCTTAAGGGGATATCTTAAGGGGACATCTTAAGGGAAGAAAAAAATGGGTTGACTTAAGGGGACATCTTAAGGGGATGTCTTAAGGGGAAGTCTTAAGGGGATATCTTAAGGGAATATCTTAAGGGGAGCTAAAATTGGGTTGACTTAAGGGGACATCTTAAGGGGATATCTTAAGGGGTGCAAAATTGGGTTGACTTAAGGGGACGTCTTAAGGGGAAGTTTTAAGGGGATAATGCAAGTATTTAAATAGATAAAATATATGTCAAGTTATCAAAAATTTTAAAAATACACATGTATACTTACTTGTGTTTAAACTTATTCCATTGTACCACAAGTCTTAATTTTTTGCAATGCATACATAATAAGATTATAACATGTTAAGGTGTAATGAACTATAACTGATTGAATGTTTGAAGATATTAAGTGGATGATCATCGAAACATGGAAAGTCAATGCAATAAATTAAATCAGTTAATGTATTGTATTGTCATTGATGTCAACTTGATATAATCTATATGGTCATGTACATACTGCTAAGGATTTCAAAGAACCAATGAATCAAAGGCTATGCTATCATTAATGCATAAAAGTTAAGTATTCACAAAGTGACTTTATACACCGACAGAGTGCACACCAAATGACAGAGTAAACAAATAAGAGCAAAGTCACAGTGTTACCCAATGAGTAAAATCACAACATTATCAATGAGCAAAGTCACAGTGTTAACCGAGAAGCAAAGCACAGTATAACCCGACGGACAAAATTACAATGTTGCCCAACGGATAGACAACCCAATGGATAGAATTACAGTGTTGCCTGATGGATGGAGATCCTGAAGATAACTAAAGTCTCATCGACAGAACAGTTAGTTGTCACCGATGACTAACTAAAGTATTAACCGACAGAACAAAGAGTTCAGAAATGACAAAAGGCTTAGTTGTCAAGAGCTAAACATAGACTTAATTGGTAGTTATCATTGTTTTAATTGACAAGATAAAGCTAGAGATAAGTAAAGGATTTAAATTTGTTTTGTCTAGTTGGCAAGAAGATCTCTACGAGATAAAATAGGATTTTTTCTTTAAATCTAATTGGCAAGAATTATGGATCACACCAATATCAAGAAAGCCAAGAAATGGTAAAATCATGTCTATATAAGAGATAAGCTAATTCAATGTGAAGAGAGGGGAGTGACAAGAGAATAGATGTTGAAGAGATTCTGAAGGACAAGAAAGTCTTCATTCAGAAATGATCAATCAAGCTGTGGAAAGAGTTAAATTCTATAGACACCAACGAATAGTTATACAACATCATAGAGTAGAACAGTGTGGAGCAAAGTTATTGAATTGATAACATTGATCAGAAAGGTAATGTACTTACAATAGATCTAAATATTTTCAATTATAGTTGTGTCTGTGAACATATCAATTTACTGGTTCAATTTAACCATTGAAGCATCAAGTCTCTTAACCAAGAAGGACTTAAAAGTCTTTTCTAATTGAGATACATCCCAAGGAGTATCAAAAAGTTTAATCATATAAAGTAGAATTTGATATGCCCGATACCTATTGATAGGCCAAGTGAGTGTTTGATCAAGGATGGTAGCATTAGATGCTAGATACTAAGTGAAACTATTCATTTAAATCCTCTAACAAGGTCACACCTAACAGTGTGTTTGTAACCTTTAATAGGGTTGGCTCTTCACCGATCTCACTTCAGAAGAGTGAAAATTTGGGTTACCGGTCCGAGTGGTTTTTCTCTTAATAGGGTTTCCACATTAAAAATCCATGTGTCAATGTGTCTATGCATCATTACTTTATTGTTTTTCATTTCACATAAGTAAATCTGGATTGATCGGTATACACTAGTTATTTACTGTATTTCGGTAAATTAGCAGATTGCTTATCGATAAACATACAATAGAAGGTTTTACAAAGCATTATGACAAGTAGTAATTTGATATAAGTATTTGGAGGCATTCATCTTATAGGACTAAAGATAACTTGAGGTATAATTTTGTGGTACTAAGTTTTAAGGGTTGATTATTTGAATATTTTGACGCCACTGATTCACCCCCACCCCACTCAGTCATTACTAACAATTGGTATCAGAGCTTGTGGTCTTAGAAGGAAGGTTTCAAGACCTAAGCTAAAGATCACAAGATGAACAGATGAGATGTGCCCAAGTTGAACAAAGACAACTTTTCTTCATGCCAAAGAAGGATAAGAATCAACTTACTAGGTATTGGAAATGATGTTACTCAATACTTAGATACTGACTATGTGTTCCCCACAGGAGCACTCACAGTTGAACAAATGAGAGAGAAGCATGAGCACAATTGCATGATAATAGAGCTTGCTTCGTCACTCTCTGATGCTGAATTTGAAGATGTCCAAACATGCACAACTACCAAGAAGATGTGGGATAAATTGAAGTGTGTACATAGTGGTGATATAAACATTTTGAGAGCAAAGGCAGAAAGCCTTAGAGGAAAGTTTGATTATATTAGAATGAAAGAAGGTGAAAACATCACATAGTACAACACAAGAATCAAAGAGGTAGTCAATGCTATCCGAGGAGTTGGAGGTGTACTAGATGAAGAGACGGTGGTAAGTAAAATTCTAAGAACCTTACTACCTACTTATGCTATTAGAGTATTTGTCATACAAGAAATGAGAGCAGTAGCAAATAACAATGTTACTCTAGATAGTTTGATTAGAAGATTGATTTCATTTGACATGAATAACTTTGATAATAGTGTCTTACCAAACATAGAGTCTGCATTCAAATCTTATTTGAGAATAAGTAAATCAAGTCATAGACACACTATGATAAAAGATAGTGAAAGTGAGAGTGAAGAAGAAGATCTTGATGAAATTGAAGCACTTATGGCTAGAAGAATGCAGAGAGGCAAAGGTAAATTACCACTTGTATGTTTTAATTGTAAAGAGATTGGACACTTTGCAGTAAGATGTCCTAACAGAAGAAAATATGATAGAAGTAATGACAGATCATTTGAAAAGAAGTTTGACAGAGGTGATAACCGAGATTATAGAAGTAACTGACAATTAGAAAGAAGAGATACCCGAGACTATAAGGACAAAGGAAAGAAGGCCAGTTACACAGCTACATGAAAAGATGAAGATACTAACACCAAATCTGATGAAGACATCAATATGGTGTTTGTGGCAGTAAAAGATGATTCAGATGAAGATAAAAGGTATGTAGAAACTGCACTCATATCTAAAGTTAGCAAGAATGATACCTGGATAATAAATAGTGGCTGCACTCACCACATGACTGGTGACATAGAAAAGTTTAATACTTTTGAGTATTATAATGGTGGTACAGTAAGAATGGGTAATGACACACCTTGTCCAGTTTGTTGGTGCTCAAATTGATAGATTGGACTTCTAGCGGATTTCATTTATCCAACAAAGATATATAAGATCGATTTGCCAATGAACGAGGTTTTAAACAACCTCCTACAATTCTGATTCCACGGAATCAAGGCTGGTGGACCTGCACTTTTAAAACTTGTCTTCACGGTCTTCTTAAAGGTCTCCTGTAACAGATAACTAATAACTTCGATTCCTGCTTCTCAATATGTTAATAAGATCACGAAACTAAAAATATATGTATTAATGAAATGTAATGTGTTTAATATCATTTGATAAGATTGAAAATATGAACTGAATTAAATGAAATAAAAGAGTAAT
>MU224242.1:2113-15012 GCA_018584345.1 Thuja plicata
CCTGGCGATGGTTAGATAACCTTTAGTATCTAGGTGACCGTCCCAGCGAGTTTTTCATTCCGGGGCTTCGCATCTTTGGGCTTGAGTTGGAACTTGTTAGTGAATATATATTTTGTTGTCGTAATAGAGGTTTTTTTTTTAAAAAAAAAAAATTTAGTTGTGTTTTTGCCTAGATTATTTTGGGCATTACAGCATGCTAGCACTCCAATAACCCTAAATATATTATAACTTTTGAGTTCCTAAGAGAGTTGCAAGAGTTCCTTCGCCTAGTTCTGCTCCATTAAATTCTTTGTTTTTCTTCTTAGCCTCATTCTTTTGTTTCCTCATCTAACTTGAATTGAATATAGTGAACCTAACCTTTGCCAAGGCACGTATGTTTGTTCTCTCAAGATTATTTGTAATGGAAATAGAGTTACTTCCTCCCGTATTCATTTATTTTTATGGTGTTTGAATTTTCTATAAGAATGATTCTCCCTTTTGTAACTTCTTTTGGTTTATAGGTGGAGCATTAATATAGGATTTACCTAAGGTAAGGAATGCTCTAAAGAAAGGATCTTTTTTATTGCGTCTTGAAGAGTGGAAGGCTCCAATGCCTTAAACAATCCGTTAACTAGATTTGTCAATCCTTCTACAAATAGAATCCTAATTCTTTCCTTAGATACATAAAGAACTTTAAAAATTGGCCTATGAAAGTCACCTATGTAGTGTTCAATTGATGCATAGTATTTTAGCTATGCCAATTCTCAAAGTGAATTTATCGATCAACTCTATCAAATCTTACAATTAGCATTTGGTTGAACTCTTCAAATGTAGTGATAAGACTATGCCCTTCTATCATTATGTCATGCTACAACTATTCATGGGCTACCCCTTCTATATGGAGTGAGGCAAACTTGACAACTTCTTCTTCGTACATTAGATATAGAAATAAGTAGATGTTGATTTTTTGGATCCAAGGGTACATGAACCTTTTCCAAATGTCATTGTAATTCTTTGTTAGCTTGATTATGAGCTAGTTTCTTTTTTATTTGATGAACATGTTAGAGTTTGATGTTGTAGAATACAGAAAACGATAGATAATCCAAAATTTATTGCTCCAAGGATTTGTATTCAATGCTTGGGGTGGAAATGTCAACAATGATATTTCCTCTTGTTTCGATTGATCTTCTCTTCTTTGTAGGAATTTTAGTTGGAAGGGATTTGGGTGAATAACCAATTGTTTAATTACCCCTTTATGCCTTTATGTAGTTGCACAAATTGCACTACCATTGTCATTATGTCTTTGAGTTCTTCAATAATCTCTCTACCTTGCATCCAAATTGATTAGTGCATCAAGCATGGCCTAAGCTTTTCTTCCTCTATCAAATCATAACTCCTTTTGTTTGTTATCTTATTTCTTCTAAATCACATAAACCCTTGATTCATGGGTTGGGAAGAATCAAAGCTCTGAAATCACTCTAATCAATTCGGTTTACCAAATTTTTAGAAACAACATCATCAATATTACTATCAAAAATATGCTATATCCACAAATAATGGTGCTATAGGAGTGACCTCAAAATTACAACCCTAGACGCTAAGAGAGTCACCTAAAACTTAGACAAACTAGTGTTGTAGGAGTTGTCTCAACAACAATTTAGGGAAACCCAATTATGATCCCTAGTGGAATTGCTCATGATTGGTTCAAGGGTTTTCATCCACTAACCAACTATGAAAATAAGGTGGTTTTAGTTCTTCAATTTTAGGTAAAATCAATTGATAAACAAGCATGTCTTCTCTCAATTGTTATCTTGATTAAATATGCAATTTTGAAATTCTTTTCCTTTCCTTCTAAAATATACCCACACACAATCCTTGACTAACACCATTATATTTAAAATTATTAATTTGTTACATAACACCTACAACTGCCATAATATGGACTCCTAATTTGAACACATACATTTCTCTATATGACTTTCCTTAAGCCTATGGAAAATGAAAAATAAGACTTACAAAGTGATCTAGAATCTTAGGGTAAAAAAGAACATGACAAGAAACAACCTTATATGACTTTTCTTAAGTCTATGGAAAATGAAAAATAGGTCTACAAAGTGATCTATAATCTTAGGATAAAAGGGAACATGACAAGAAACAACCTTATATGACTTTTTTTTTATGAATAGAGGCCTTTTCCATTAACATAAGAATAGATAGTGTACACTATTCACAAAAAAGGGATCGGGGGATACAAGATCACCCCACAAAAGGTCACACGGCAAAAGCCGAAAGCATCAATTATTCATTTTATTTTATTTTTTAAAAAAAAAAACAAGCAACCAAAGCCTATGGAAAATGAAAAATAGGCTTCCCAAGTGATCTAAATCTTAGTGTAAAAGGGGAAAAGACAAGAAACAGCCCCACTAGAAAGCATGTAGTTGACTACAACCAAGGTAAATAACTATATAGCAACTTACATACGAAAGTTCGGTATTAAGGGTTACGATTCCTACGAGAATTGTAGGAATTGTATTCTATGCTAAATAAAGGTGATGTTGAATCAATGTTGTTAAATTATTATAATAAATCGGTGGCAATCATGCAAGTGTGTTAAATAAAATAGCTATTTGCAATCACTAGTGTATCCATAGTCAAGCATTCCACTAGGGAAAATCTTATAACACAAGTTGATTGCTTGCAAACTTATTATTGCACTGAAATTTTAAGTAGACAATACAAACCTCAAACCATTAAAAAAAATTGGTGGGAGTGACTAAGTGTAGTTGTATGATTTCTTAATATTAAAAAATTGGTCTCAGAATTACAGACTACTAGTTTATCTCATTCCTGTAACATGTAAATTGCTGAAAGAAGTTGAAGTTTGAGATTAGCCATCCAGCCATGTTCTTGTTCTGATTACGTAAAAACATGTTTTGAAAGGACCCGAAACCTTGTACAAAAGTAGCGAAAGATAGGGTAGTGAAAGAACAAAGAAACTACTGTGTTGCACCACCAAACAAACCAAAGGGAACAAAATATTGTTCCCACCAAATGGAGCAAAGACCAAAAAAGAAGGCTATCAAGATTTACATTTTAGCCCATCCTTATGTGACCGTAAATTCATGTCAAACGAAGGCTTGGAAGACTTTAATTTCTTTACTTTAACTGTTGTCCATCCATCCTCCGCCTTCTCATAAACCTGAGAAACAAGGTTGGCCCCACCGGCAACCACAGTTGGGACAGGGACAACGTCAACACCAGTGCCCATTACCCCCCTTGGAGAAATAGGGATAGCAGGAACCACAGCACCTGCAGACAAGAGAGCTGATCCAAAGGCATAAACACTCCGGTCAGGAGCAGCAGCAACACCTGAAAGGACGACATCATCCGTCTGAACCAAGGCTCTTTACGAACCATATAATGGTGGCCAGAAGCCCCCAACCACCAAGAAGGTAATTTCTTCATTTTAATCTTATCAGATAAGCACCGCACAACAATATGGCCAGTCTTGTGGCATTTCTTGCATTCGAACGAGATGCCCTCATAATCTAGATTCTGGATCCAAGAGCCCCTAGGGGAAGCCACTAGGGGAAGCCAAAGTAATCTTCTCTGGGAGACCCTTAGAAACATCAACCTCCACTAGAATACGAGCATGTGTCGTATGAAGAACATCAGAGGAATCCAAATCAACCATCTGGAAATCCCCAATAGCCTCCCCCACAGATTCCATAACAGAATCCAGTGAAAGATGAAGGGGAAGATTCAAGAGCCTTACCCATAAGGGTATTTTATTGAAGGACTCAATAAGAGGATCGAACCCCTGATGCCAGGGTCTGGCCATCAGAGGGAAACGCTCCTCCCAAGTGAAACAACTATCACACAAAATAGTTCTCCTATCTTTAGCATTTTCAAACTTTGCAATAAAAAAACCCTTTGCCACAGGGTAAATCTGAATAGCTTCAGATGAAATGGGTTCCCAATATTTGGATATCCAAGCATGTAGGTCCGATAGAAAGGGCCAAAAACCCCTAAATCTAAAGATAGCAGCGTTAGAGGAAAAATCCTCCGCAGTTTTAAAGATCTCATCTATTATATCAGATTCCAGATTCACCACAATGGGGTCACTTACAGAGACAGGCCGCACAGAACGGACACCCCCCTCTCCCAGCAGAAGACATCGCTCCATTGATGTTTGCTTCAAACGCTGCAACGTCAGCATACGATACCGCAGTCCCCTTAACTGCAGAGGACACCGGCAGAGCTTCCCCACCGAGAGCAGCCACACCCAGCGCACAAGCGGGAGATTTCAAACCCGACAGACGGGAGTTAGTAGCGGCAACGGCAGCAGAATCCATGAGTTGAGAAGGTTCTGACTGTTCGCTAATGCTCTCAGTAATTAAATTAATCAAAAAAGAAAAAAAGAAAAAAAGATCTTGTTAGTCCAACTTGGTTTAAGCATTATTCTACAAGTAGGTGCAATGGATACAGTAAAACAACAGGGGAATTCATCTGTGAAGACGATATCTCCACTACCTTCCAAAACTTTTTCTGTTGGTTTTTTTTCCCTCTCAGCGAAGCACAAACATCTGGCAATAAAATTGCCTGGCAATGGTAGTTTTATTTTAAATCTTGGGGCAATTCATACATCATATCAGGGGTACATCAACGGCTTAGCATGTGATGACAAAGAATAAAAGACGATCTTTTTAATGGATAATTGGTCCTAAATTTTAATAAAACATAGTGCGAGAAAGAAAAGTAAGAGGTCATAAATGCAAATTCTTTTTCACATATCACTGCATATTGCTTTGAGGGTTCTGTTTTCTAAACTATTACCGCTCTTTTCAACCTCATCTACAAATGTCCAAATCGAGCACAATATGGTCAGGAACAAAAGAGCAGTTAAACCCAAGTGCTGGAGATTTGCACATAGTTGATCTTGTTTCACAAGGATGTCAATGTTTCTTGGAGGTGTCCATGTTTCTAGGAGTTTCCATGTTTCTTGGAGATGACAATGAGCTTGGCATCTAGCTCATTGTCTGTATGATACTATAATGTCTAATGCCTTATCTCATGAAGGCCAGTTTTGTTCTTAGAGTTGGAAGTCATTTTCACACTGTAGACGATGGAAAAGAAAGGGAAAATAATAGAGAGACAAGTAAACCTTTGTTTCAAAATACATGCCAACAAGAAACGATATAAGAAAAAATTCATACATTGGACGTTTTGATATTTCTCACTAACCAAATTTTCATGGCTGCATGCAAACAGAAACCAAACAATTTTGCAAACAACTCTATTTTGCATAGATCTCCATCATGGTATTCAAGACAACATCCAAATAAAAAACTAACTTTTTCTTTCATTGATCTTCTTAACCCCATTCCAGAGCAGCAAAGTCGGCACATAACAGAAAAAATACTTACCAATGTACTTTTTTCTATCCAATCTGGCAGCCAATCACAACTGTTGAAAATATTTCAAGGTCTCCACAGGCATCTCATACGAACCCTGTCATCATTGTTGTTCATTAAACTACATTTTTAAGGCATTTACACAAAAGATTCCAGGACTTTATCCATAAACCCATTTGGAGCACATCCTGACATGATGCATTGCATCAGAATGCAGACTTTACAAGGCCTCATAAAAATGTCAGTATGCAAAAAGCCTTTACTTGCCGCATTCGACAAGAACACAGTTCGCAGAGGCATTTGATCAGAGATCCTCACAGCCTCATTCACAAACTTATTTTGTTGGAAATCTGCAATCATCATATTCTAGAGGAAGTTGGAACTCGTTCATGAAGCCATCTCCATTGAGAATTTTAGAGTTGCAATAACATGTCCTTCCTCTGTAAAACTGCAATAGAAGCATTCCTCTAGACCACATCATTCATCAGGATGTTTCAAGGCTTCATTGTTGCAATTATTTTTGGAAAATGCTGCAATCATCCTATTCAACAAGACCATGTCTCGTGGAGGCATGGTTTCAAATAAGAAAAACTATTTGTTAAGATGCCCTGCCTGTCCATACCCTGCAACTACTGTTGTCCAAGATACATCTGCTCTATTCTGCAGTTTGCACATACATTGACAATGGCATTTGTTAAAGACATATGAAACTGAATAGACTTATTATAATTGAAATAGAAAGCACAAACGAAGATTAACTTATTGCTACACAGGAATATTAATAACATTAAGGATGATATATTGATTTAAATTATTAGGCATGATATTTCATTACATTCCATTGGCTTCTAAAGCTATTGATTTTCCGTGCAAACTAACTATCAAAACAACCTACAGGAATAACTTACAAAAAACTCACTATTGATTTATTTATTATTTATCTATCCTATAATCTAACTATTGATGCAGTACTCCAACAATTAATTGGTGTGGATAGTATTGAGATTCCAAGTGGATATATAATGAATGTATACTAGAAAGATTTAGTGATTTGGTTTAACATCTGTAATACATGACAGTTAACAGGTATTTGAACAAAAAAATGCGAACATGAACTACCCTCCTGCTTTCAACATAAATGATTACACTTGGTACATAGTTGTGTATCTGCCATATATTCTATCTGATTGATGTGAAAGCATGGGTGAGCGTGCCATCTTGTGAGGATTCCTTCTGTAACAGTTCGAATATGAAGGATCTATAGCACAATCTGTAAGACTGTAACAGTTAGAATATAGAGGATCTATAGCACAATATGTAACAGTTAATAAGTGAGAAATATCTGCACCTCCTTTGAATTGACAGTTTTAGTGTTGTAAAACTTCACCTCAAATACTCTAGACTAAACCCCATTGATGTAATATCCCCTTTCTGTAATAGGATTTTATAATAAATACTCATAATAAAAAATAATAAAATAAGTTACAAATTAATTAGCTTTAATAAAGGTCAAGAGGTATGCAATGAAGAGTTGTGACTCCCTCAACATAAGATATAAAAGGGAGAAGAGTTCATTTGAAAGGGGAGATATGGAGGAAGGAAGAAGAAGGGAGCAAAGGAATCAAGGAAGCATCAAAGGAAGAAGAGAGGAACGGAAAGAAGATAAGGAAGTGACTCTTTCAAAGGGGGCAGCAATGATGAAGGGTTGTGACCCTTTCCAAGGGTGGTAACTGTGAAAGGTTGTGACCATTATGAAGAGGTGTGACTCTCCCTCACGTTGGAGTATATAATGGGGAGAAGATTTCATTTGAGGAGGACATCAAAGGGAGATCAATTTGGGGAACTATATATTATTCTCAAAGGCAACAATGAAAGTGGCAACTCAATCCTTATGAAAGGTGGTGACCCTTCCACCAATAAAGTATAAAGGAGGATTCATTTCAAGCATTGCAGAGGACTTATCAATCATCACTCACCCATACCTCAAGGCAACAATCAAGGAAGATCGAATCATTAAGTAAGACTCAGAACAGCTAACAGCACCCAACGAGAGAAAGTCAGCAAGATTTAGGGCAATCCCAAAAGGGGGACATTAAAACAGAGCATATAAATGTCAACGGTTTGATGAAACTAACACCAAACTTTACTATATCAAACTAAGATATTTTAGCCATTGGAAAAAATTTAGTACGTCGAATGTTTTGTTCTTTATGGTCTACTGAAATGGCAATGCAAAGTGGAAACAGCACGGTGACAACTGACCAAAGCTATCTGACCTTGTGGAGTTGTCTGCCAACACGAGCTTCTTTTGGTTGTTTGTAGGTGCATTTTGTTCCACAACTAGACGATTTGGTGATTGTAAAATTGTAGTTTACCATATAAAAGCCACTAGTTTTCACCAAGGTATAGTCTATCCGTTCAATAGATTATTTCACCGATTTTACAGTGAAATTTCCTTGGCTTATAATTTAGGGCCATTTGCTAATAGGTATAGACAATATCTTCTAGCATAAAGTGACAGTATGGTTAAACTAGACACCCAATACTTCAGGATGTCTCACAAGGAAACAAGTCTAATTGAAACAATGCCTTCCCCATTCAGAGCTATTACCCAGCTCAACTATTTTTTATGCAGAAAGGAAAATAAATCTCACAAGGTTACTATAGGAAATTGTAATTAGTGCATTTAACCTTCACATCAATTGGGTTTTCGTTGCAAGTTTTGATTGCTCTTCATTATGTTAAGAGTAACAGAAAATCAGAAAGAAAATATAGTAAAAAATTCAAAACATGCATAGATAATAATTGCTGTGACTTGATAATTATTAGATAAATACTATAATTGAACAGCCAAAAAGAAAACACAGAGGGCAGACTATCATAGGAAAGGTCTTAAAAATTTACAAGATAATTTTTAAAAAGCAGAATGCACTTTTGTTTGAATTGGATTCTATTTTAATAGACATAATACTAGCAGAAAAAGGGAACACAATAAGAAAATATGAATCTATTTTCTGGAAATGGAAAAATAAACCCAGTTGGTTAACAAAAACAGACAAATCTGAGTGCTATGAAAATTCATATATTATTTTTCTTGTTTCTTTGAAAGACGCCCACACAAACAGCCAGAAAGATATTATGGGGAACGTAAGAAATAATATTCTGGAAATCCATTATCATAATTTACTGTCTGATCACTGGGCTCTTTTTTTTGGTTGTTTCAACTTTCAAATGTACAAATAGAATTGCTGGGAATGAGACAGCGCTAGTAGAGTTCCAATCAGGTATCTCTGAAGGCAGAAGCATTAAATGATCAACATTTTAGAGGAAAAGCTTGCATTTTTCTAATTTGCAAATGGAGTTCATGAGAGATTTATATGTAACCTTATGAAAAAAATTGGCAATCATTCATTGCAAACTTGGTAAGTGCAATGATATTTAATCTGAAAAATGTCTGCAGATTTCCCAATAAATTATACATGGCATTCATTTATTCAATTAAAATTGAGTGTCGATCCAAGAGAAAAAATTTCATCGCAAGTAATCATATTTTCAAATTTATCACCGTAGAATTACATTAATCAGAAAGGCAAATTGCAAAATAGAACTAGTAATAATAGTGACAATAAATCCACTGAATGGATCAATCTACATAGAGAAGAAATTCATAAATAAAGCACGCCCCATGCTTAATAAGTAGTCTCCACTGAAGTTCAATAAGCAGGCCAACCATGCAAATATTCCTGCTTCTTATGCAGATCCCACAAAATATGAAACATGACATTTGTTTATCCAGTTCAAATTGAATGTAGGTCAGAGAAAAAATTTCATTGAAAATTATAGTTTTTCTCAATTTATCACTGTACAATTGCACACCAGCACTAGCAATATTAGTGATACTGATAATAACTGCTTTCAATGGATGATTTTACTTTGAGAAGAAATTCATGCAGCAAGCTTCATGTCAACTAAAGTAGTATCTGCTCAAATTCAACAGGCAAGCCATCTATGCAGATTTTTTCTGCTTCTTCATTCTCCAATCATTCATATTTGCTTGCACCTTTGCACGTACACTCTTCTTGAAACCAGGATAAGGTTCATAATTATAGAACTTTTGAAGGACCTAAAACCAAAAGAATAGGGAATCGCATTAGCCATCTACCTCTGACCAAAAAAGCCTTCTAAAAAACTTTCAATTTTTTTCTTCAGACACGCTGGATAAAATACTCATGGAAAGAAATTGAAGTTACCTCAAGCAGGACAAAAAATGGAGCCATCAATAAAGCTTGAACAAGATTATCCAAAAGTGCAGGTGCTCGCTTCTGAAAAAAAAAGAAGTAAGGTTATAATTTCTACTTGTAACAGCCATTAATAAAGCTGTAAATTTCTATCGCAGTACCTCAAAAGCTCCATGTCCTATGAATTGACCTGTCCAGCAGACCAACTGAGAAACCAGGACTACCTGACAAGAACAAGGCACCTATCAATCTTAAAAACAAATAAGAATACTTACTCGCTCCCAAAGTGGGTTGCTGTGAGAATATTGTGGCCTAAGCCTGAATAATATTTTATGATATATATGTATTTCAGAAGGGTTCATAGCACTATCTGATTGTATCTTTTGAGGGGTAATAGAATTTTGCCGAATCATCAAATGTTATAAAAGGTTTAAAAAATCAACAGAGCTGAATGAAATAACACAGAAAACATTTCATCATTTATGGATACAGGATTCTACTTATAGGACATGTTTTATCATTTATATGTTAATCTCTTTTTTCTGCTCCCGGTACACTTGATGGTTTCAAAATGAAGATTTGGCCTAAATGCCACAAAAAGATTCTTTGTTCACATGTATTATACCATATCAACCGTTTCTAGTGAAATTTCCATATGCACAATGGTAGCTCTTATCCAATGGACACTGGGACCAAAAACAATCCAACATCATTCAATCAATCTAACAAGCTTAAATACGAATTATTCCTAGACATGTAAAAATCTAATTTTCTTAAATCGGCTTCTACTAGTTTCCAGTTTTTTTATGCCTGTTACATACAAAAAGATTCGGCATTTCACTGCATAAATCATGAGGCCCATGATCCCTCTAATCCGTGCTAAATGTTGAAGCTAAAACTAGTTTGAGATAAGTAGTCCTGCCTCAACAATTGAAATCTTAAGCACGTAAAAACCCTACCAATAAAGCTCAAGATTCCTGATCGAGCCTTACAAGAGCAGCTAAGCAGCATGTTTGCACTACAAGCATTCCCAATGTTGGTGGACCACAATTGGAGCTTGGTTTCACAGAGAAGAGGCTCATATAGATGTTGCCCAAATTTTGAAATTGCAGATTTTGGAAAATATGAAGACCAACGTTGTAGTGCTATAAATTAGCAGGATGCAACTCCTAAAGAAGCCCAATTATTCTCTGTGACTATCCTTGAAAATATGGTAAATAGGGCCTATGTTGTACACTGGGGAGATTTCTCGAGGACAAGAAAAACTAATCCACATTTCCCCCTCTACTCTAAGAAACTAACTCTAAAACCAACAGAACATAGAAATCCAAGGATTGAGAGATAAACTTACCTTCCATGCTAAGGAAAACCCCAATCTCTGAGCAAGAGCACTACTGCTGATCCAGCAAATAAGGCAAAGGGCTGCTGCTAGTGTTCCTGCTTTCTTGTCCAACAAAACATAAAAGAGAGCATATATAACAGCTGTCACAAAGCTCAAGTTCAGTACCATGAACTCCTGGAAGGGGAAAGTCCCCGGTGGGAAGGGCAGTAGACCAATAGCAGGAGTGAAAGACCCAAGTATTAGCCCAGTGAAAAAAATTGGCCACACAAATATAGTATGAACGAGGACATTAATTTTATTACTGTGATAAGCTCCATAAAATGCAAAATGCTTCTCCAAATCAATCACTCCCATTATGGCGGCTACCTGTAGCCACTGCAAGTTCTTTGAGAATCAGGAGGATATGGCACTGCCCATATTAAAAATGTATAAAAATTAATATTTATTTTTTGACGACAGTTCCCAGTAAATTTAACCCTGCCTTATTACAATATGAAAGAATAAGAATTTTTTAAGATAACCGACCTAATATCTACAACTGTCCAGTTCCATTTCTAACAACCCATATCAGAAAATTAAATCTAGAGCTTGATTATGAAAAAAAATTCAGCAATGGCGCAGCATAGTTGCTTCAAAAACCGAGAAAGATAGACAAATTAATATCATTACAGTAAAAAAAAACATACAGTTTTAAAACCAGCTAGCCTTGTGCGCATCTGAACAAACCAGTTCCTTCCGCTGCACTGGCATAAATGTGGTTTACACAATAAATACAGACAACAGAGCAAAAGCTAGACTGGTCCCACGAGAATCCTTAAATGACAAAAGTACGGTTATGAAAAAAAGTCCCTTCTACATAAAGCTAGTTTTAGCATAGATACAACATACAATATACTATGCATTCCATAAACTAGCAATCGCACCTTAGTGTGCAATGGGAACGTAGTATAGTTACGCGGTAGGCGTTTCCCTCTGGGAAAGCCTCAGCTAGTTTTTTCCAATCAACGGTTGGTAGTCTTCGAGAGGGGAATGACTACCATTAATTTTAACACCTTACGGTATTGGTTGAAATAGTTAGATTTTCAAATTTACTTTATTTTCTGTCGTCCCCATTTTGTATGCATTTACTTTTTCAATTGCACCACTATCAAATCAGATCATAAATATAAATTTAATATTACCAATAATAAGTATGCCTCCATTATATGTTTCAATCGGACTCCTATTGCTTTTACCCTCTACTTGTAGGAAAATTAGTTTCGCTAGGTGCCAGTTATGACTATGTTTCATAAGAAATTTAATTTTAAAAATTGAATTCAAAATAAATTCATTTTCATTGTTAAAAAAAACTGAATATATGTATGATGAAATATTTTATTTGTATAATAAAATTTAATTTAAAAGTATAATGAAAAAATAGATTTTTATAATGTTATAATTGAAATTATTTAAAATAATAAATATTATGAAATATTTTTCTTTGTATAATGAAATTTATTTGAAGAGTATAATGAAAAATAGTTTTTTGAATGTTATAATTAAAATTATTTAAATTAATAAATATTATTTACTAGCATGATATTTATTTTTGTGTTATTGATAAAATATATATTATTGTACTAATAATTTATTTAATTAAAAGATATATAAAATAATTTTATAAAATAAATTATATTAATATAATATAATTTGAATGATAAATTATGATACATTAGTAACAAGCAATAAATAATTTTCACAATAACATAGATATTGTCAAATTTTTGTATTATATAGTATTGCCAAATTTTAGTAAAGGTAAAAGCACCATTCGAGCTAATTATATAATATAGATATAATATCAGTTTAGTTAATAAACATATTATTAAGGTTATATTAATTATATTATCTTAAGTTTGTTATAATTAAGGTTATATTAATTATATT
>MU224242.1:18306-50948 GCA_018584345.1 Thuja plicata
TTAAGTTAATATATATTTAAATTAAAAGAGAAAGTATTATAAATAATCAATTAAATATTCTTATTTATATATAATAATAAATATGCAATATTCTTAAATTTACAAATATGTATAATTTTTAAATAAAAGGAAAACTTCTAAAAAATTTCAAATAAGCTTTTAAATTAAATGTTGAATGTTGAAGGCTTTATCTTAATCTTGTTCTGAGATCTCTGTCACAGACGAGTATTTTGGTCCTTGAGGATAAATCTATTTGGATTCGTTAATTTATTTGTTTTCATCGAAGTCATTTTGGAATTTAACAGCTTTTTTTATTACTTAAATAAATTCAATCTGGGAAATCCCTAATTTCATAGAATAAATCAAAATTTCAATGATATAGGTTTGCCTAATGTTTTCCATATCTGAGCCTAAAGCTGGGAATATTGCTCTTGCGAAAGAAAATTTCTTTACATTGTTCTCAGATTTCATGATGTTCTGTTTAGTGAACAGACATGAGGATAGTTCCTCAACTAAGATAATAGTAGGCTCCAGACTTCACTACCGAATTTGATCTTTAGTAACTTTCTTTATATAGTCTATTAATATTATTTTATATATAACTTCGATATATAATAAAATTCATTTCTATACAATATTACATGAACCATAAACTTAAAAGAAATGTTCATATTGTAATATTAAATAAATAAAATCAAGATAAAAACCTCCTCTTATTAAATTTCGTTAAAATAAATCTTACCCTTTTATTCTAACTCTAAAAACCTTTTTCTTTTCTTAAGACCATATGGATGTTGGTAGAGGATGCTTGATTTGTCATAGAGGTCCTAAAGAGGTTTTCTATAGATGAAAGAATTGAAGCTTAAAAGTAAAAATCATCACTCTTTGTTGAACGACATAGTAAAAGATATGTTCAAGTTGGAGAATATTTTAATGACGGCATACCTACACAATTGGGATGAGATGTTGTGAGCTATCATCACTACATCATAATTTTGGCAATTTGAGAAACCTCTAGCATCTACATTTGTCGAGGAAGGGGCCTTTGCATTTGTGGAGGGAGGTTCTGATAGGTTTCCTTCCAATTTTTCACTCGTGCAATACGTTTCCCAAAGCGGGGCAAATGTGAACAACACGTACACTCACATAATAAATCATTTCAAGTTGGCCTGCAACAAATTTAACAATTAATATATTTCTATTTTATTATTTTAACATTTTGGTGATATTTTTCTTTTATTTTTGACATATATAAATTGCTTTTTATTATATAGTTCATTGAGTTAATAGTTTATTTAAAATAGAATATATAGTTAAATATAGAATAAAATATTATTTAAATGTAATTTATATCATTTTCAATTATATTGTATTTTATTTGATAATAAAATTTATACAATTTTAAATTATTTTATATCTATTTGTTTTTATGTAATTTTTCAATTTAAATTGAGAATATATATTATTTAATTCATGAATTTATATTATTTCTATGGTCATACATTATATCATTTAGAAAATATAGCAATTGCATCTTGATATGCAATGGGTACGACGAAGAAATATGGAAGGTCAATTAAGAAAAAATTGGTGTATTTATGGCATGCATTTGGGCAAGACATGAGGTTAATTAACCCATTTAGCAAATAAGGAAGACAATAAAAATTCATTACTTGTAATGTTTGCAATAGAAAGAGATGGGTGGGTAAGGAGATAGAGGGGAAAAAATGAATGAGATATAAAGAACAAAGAGAGAGGATGTAAAAAAAGAGAGGGATGTAACATCTAAGAGAGATCCCTACCATGATGTTATGGTAGATATCATAAGTAGTTATAGATCTCCTATTTTGTGGCACCAACTTTATACATGTCCATTGTATCTCCAAAATATTGTAAATATAATTAAATTCTTATATAAGTTTTTAATAAAAAATTATTTATTTTTGTTGAGTAATGGGTGGAAGCTAAAGGAAAGGGGTTCAATTAAATAAGAATATCAGTAATAATGAGTTAAATGTAATTTTTATAATAAAAAAGCGCACTATGAAAAAAATCAATATTTTTTCATTTAAATATCTATATTATTTTATGTAAATTAAAATTTTATCTTTTAGCTTTGATCTAAATATGTTATCATTTGTAAAAAAAATTATCATAAATTAATAAATAACATAAAAATAAAAATAAAGGTAATCAAATATTTTTACCAATTATCTATTTTTTTTTATATAGAATATGTAGATGAGTTGTAATATGTTTTTGAAAAGTTAATTTGTAACTTTAACAATAATATTTTGGATCATATTTTGTAGTCTATTTTGGAAATTTTAATTTTATAATGATTGTCAAGTTTTATTTTTTTCTATCATAAAATATACAATTGTTTATTGCATAGGCTTAGTGCAACTCTAAAAATGATCATGAAAATCATTTGAATTCAAATAAATATGTTTTATTTAAGAGATAAAAGTAATAATAAATAATAAAATAAAAATCTCAAAAATAGAAAAGAATTTTAAAAGAATTCAAAATATGCTAAATTATATCAATTACACAATGAAAATATAGATTATTTTTTTAAATTTCATATATTTTAATTAAGTGTATATATAGAAAATTGTAAATTGAAAAAATAATACAACAAAAAAATAATGATAAATAATCAAATTAAAAAATCTCTATAAATTAAAAATAATCCTAAAAATATGTTCTATATTAATTTCAACCATTTTTTTCATTGCTACATCTATTCACTCTTATTTTAATAAATGCAATAATTATTCAAATCAATTGTTTGTTTAATTAACAACCATTTACTTTCAAAGAATTCAAATATATTTGAAATTTTCATATGCATTTTGCTTTAGTAAATTTAGAGTTCAAGGTTAATACATTGTTGATGTCAGCAAGAATACGGGTTCAAACTACACCGCCATTTCTCTCACAAAATTATAATTTACATTATACAAATTAATTTGTAACTCTTATAAAAAGCATATTGGAATCCCGCGTTGTCAGATGTGTTAATGCATGTGCAGAGGAACACACGGCTGGCATTTATTACATTATGAGAAAACATTACTGCTGGTCAAGTTTGGATGTGAAATATCCCGAAGCCTTTGCAAAATAAAAAGGAATGAAAACAATTTTGGGAAAATCAACGACTACAGACGTTTCAACCGTCTTGCACGCCTATAAGCAAGTGTCAACCGTAGATTTTAAACTTCAACTCGTCCATCTCAAATAAGAAACCTTCGCACGTGAAATGACAGCTAGTGAAAAGTGACAAACGGGTCAGGCAGTCATTGGCCTCTTGTACACTCTCAATCGTAGATGGTAAAAAATAGGCTAGGAATTTCCAAGAGGAAAATGCCTACGGCGTAATAATAAATTAATTATGATAGATAATAATATTAAGTTTAGGGATATTGTCAGAGGGAGCGAATTTAATGTGGTGTTAATTCTATGATTTAGTATAGAAAAATAGGTGTTCTAGTTGTTGTGCTGTCTATCTTAAATCTAGTGTGGACATATTGTTATTTTTCTTTTTTGTTTCAAATTCACAATTTTAGGTTGTGTTTGGAAGTGAGATTGATTATTTGGGTCATAGATTTGATCATGTTCGTAATGCATTTATATTTTTTAATTTTCTTAATTCTTTTATTTAGAATAAATATCAAGAATTAAGGGTATTTTGAAAAACTTAAGGGAGATAGTTGGATATGAAGGGTAATGTCTACTTGGTCAATTCCCTTGATTTATTGTCATGGAAATGATTGACAAACAACAAGCAAGCATGCAAATGTTAGGTAGATGATAATTTTGAAGTAAATGATGTTCTTTTTAGTGAGCCAATTGAAATGTTCCTCTAATAAATGTTCATTGAAACTTCTAGGAAGTTGAATTACTCTAATAAGATGTGAGAAGATGATAAATGAATGTGTATTAAATATCTTTAAATACAATTGCATAGCAATAAATCATGCAATTATGTGTTTGGTTGGCTCATAATTACTAGTGAAATGGGATACTAATAAATGTTCATTGAAACTTCTAAGAAGTTGAACTACTCTAAGATGTGAGAAGATGATAAATGAATGTGTATTAAATATCTTTAAATACAATTGCATAGCAATAAATCATGCAATTGTGTGTTTAGTTGGCTCATAATTACTAATGAAATGGGATAGAGGAAGCTATATTCCAATTCCAATTTTGAAATGAAATTTTAGGGGTTATATCTTTATATATGAGATTAATCCCACATGTGTGGGGATGACATGGGATAAAGGAGCAATAATATTAGTGGGGAATGAATATTTAGATGTGGAGGATAAATGTAAGTGCATGGAATATGTGTAGAAATGGATAAGGTATGGTTAGATGTATGGGATAGTGTGGGATTGGATGGATGGAGTGGGGAATGAGGGCAACTTCACAGAGAATAGTGTTACTTTTCAATATGCAAATGCATTAAGATATTTTCTCAAAATGGGCCCAAAATTAAATGAAAAATGGCATGGGATGCAAATTTTACTATTAGATTTCGTCCTATTTTGAGGTGCACATAAATCCTAAAATGAATCATGTATTTCAAAATATTAGAGTACTAAAAAACATGCATGTGAATTAACTATTCATAAAAGAAAAGACTTTGAATCCATATAAAGTAAAGAACAATACTAGATTTCTCCATGCATTTAGCATCCTTGGCATGTATGCTCCATGGGGGACTTAGTAAATAAAGGAAAAACACATGTAATGAGTATAAAATATGAAATAGATACGTTAAAAAGATATTTATATGATAGAGATAAGATATAAAATGGTAAATGAAACAAAGCAATTATAAATATGTGATTCTAAGAGATGTGCAAATGTCAAGATGATGGAATTTCATTAAGAGCTCAAAGAGATGTTGCAAAAGAATGATTGCATGAATCAAAGTACATGAATGTCAACCTATACAAGAGCATCACTTTGTATGCAAAATAAGGACATATTGGAGGTGGCGAATCCAACCAATAGGGAGTGTGTAGTCAACGTACAATGCTTATTGTTATGTTTGATAATATCGGTTATCTAGTAATGTATTATTTATCTGTATTAAATTGGTTATCGCTTTCCTATAGTTATAAGTATCAGTCGATTAACAGTTGTGTTCCTCTTGGAAATCATTGGGTCCTTTAAATATGTTGTGTATTGTCAAGGAAGGTAGTATAGTATAGTCAGATGAAGTGTAATTATTGGTCGACCATCTCTGGTCTTCTTCTCTGATGAATTAATGAGTGAATAAATATATTATTTACTCTTATATCTAGTATGCACTACCATCTTTATTATTATTTCATGTATGTAATTTACTTAGCATAGCAATAAACATTTGGCATTGTTGCCTTAAAATAAATTAGGTTAGCATTACATGATTCATGCCCCTGGATCCCAATAAAGGCAAGAAGATGCTACAAGGTGGTCAAGAGAAAGCAATCAGAAAATCTTTAAGGATTGTAGAACAAAAAGAATAAAGAAGATTACAAAAAATATTTGAGGAAACTCTAGTAGAATGATTCCCAAGTCATATCTCTTCCTGAGAATGAAGTAAATGTTGAAGCAATATCCAAGTCATAGTATGGAAGAGAGGAAAACCTTCACTAAAGAACTCTTGAAAGGAGATTGGGAATAAATTGCCAGAAGCTTATCACTCCCTAATAAATCATACCAAAACATTGTCAACTAAGCAAGATAGTCATCCATACAGATGACTTCAAATGAGTAGTACAAAGAAGGAATTCTTAAACTGTCAAAATTTTTCCATCGCATTGAGAATATTTCAATCTTAGGGGGACTAGAATTAGAGGATCCAAACCAGATACCTCCAAACATGGGTAGTAAAGGAATGAATCAAATCCTAAAAGTACTACCTAATTATTGGGGATGCTCGAGGTGGATGCATAGAAGTCACACGCATGGTTGAGAGTGTAGGAAAAGAACCTAAATGTAGCAGTCAAAATATTCCACCTAGGTCTAACACACAAGGGAGTAAGAGGGCAAAAAGGATGGTGACTCATATGGAAATTTTGAATGTGGGTTGACAGAAAATAATGAAGATCACATGGAATGGGTCAAAAGATATTGTGAGATACTGTAATACTATTTGGAAAGCAAGTGGTCAAGAGAACAAGGACTACTAACTAAGAGAATTTTAAACAACGCTACATGGTGCAACCCTTAACTAATTCACAGAAATGGATGCTTCATCAACAAACTTATGGACACATTGAAGAAGGAATTCAAGGTCAAGTTTAAACTGCTATGGGACAACAATGAGATTGTCACTAAAATTTACAACATCAAACAAGGTAAACATGAGAACCTATAAGCATACAATTGTAGGCTCAAGAATTGTTGGTAAAATTAGAGAACCAATTGGAAAATGACTAAAGAAGCATTGGTTTATAAAAGGATTTATCCCTTCACTAAGAAAAGAAAATGAAGGTAGTACTTGTTGTTAGGCCCAAAAGGAGGCAAGAACAACTAAGAGGGGAGAGGGAGGTGAATCAGTTGTACACAGATAATTATAAATTAATTCAACTTTAACCACTTAGAAATAAAAGATAAACAATAATGAAAGATCTACAAAAAATAACACAAAACACCAAGATTTGTTCTTGAGGAAACCCAGTTAAGGGAAAACCCCGGTGAGAATCAAACCCACAAGATAAATATAATCTACTCAAAGTGCTACCATGTTAAGAAAAAATAGAGAAAAAAGGTGCGCAAGAAACCACAGGCTTACAACCCAATCTATGGGATCACTTCCTAGAGCTCACTTCTCACAATACTATTACAGATCTGGCCCTTAGTCGGGTTCACCGATATAACTTCAATTACAACAAGGTGGACATAGAGTCCATTACAACCGAACTAACAAATAATATCTCCAATGCCAATATAATTGTTAATCTCTAAGTTTTGTTGATGATTAGTGACCAACACTTAGTCATTTACTTAGGCAGTTTTAGTTTGCTTTCACTGTGGCCGAGCTAAAACTATCCAAGGCTGAGTAACATTGCCGAGTAGTATTCAGGTTGCTGAGTTGTATCATTCCGAGCCGAGTAAGATACTTAGTGTCGAGCGATATAGGTGTTAAGTGTCAAGCAGAATAGTTTTTGTATACATGTCTGGAATGATTCAAACTTCGAGGATAAGTGTTCAGGCTGACTTGTATAAGCTTTTTGGGCCAACTTATGTACATATTTAAATATTTTCCTACAGAGTTAGTTATGCATTTAATTTTTTTATCCTATGCATGATCTATTGTAATCATTAATTGTAATACCTTGGAGGTATGGGTATTAGATCTTCATCGTTGATTTAGATCTCGCTATCAGACTTGAATAGATATATAAGATTGCTTCTAAACCCTATTTTGAAAAGAGAGTGTGTGGAGTGAAGTGGTGACTGCATTTTAAAGTGAAATGCACAGAGGGTTATTTTGTTAAGAAGCAAAGATCAAGTAGAGTGACAGCACAGTGAACAACAGAGTAAAGTTATATTAGATTGTGAGATCATAGAAGGTACTGGAAAGAGGAGATCCGTCATCAACATCTGAGTGCATAACGAAGGATCATTACTTGAAACATTCTAATCATTGTATCAGGTGAAAACTTCTTAATAGAGTGGTTCTAGCAGACCTTTCTAAATCTCCTAACATAGTGCTTACTTTATTGTAAGTTGAAATCCTTTCACAGGGTAGATTGTAATGATCTTTATCTCTTAACTGAGCAGACCTTTAACATGGTAGATCGCATTTTGTAGCCCTAACAGGCACACTTTATTACTACAGTAGTGAAGAATTTTGTGGGTGTCATCCCCACCCCAATTTTACCTATTTGGGTTTTTGGGTTACCAAGTTCTTGTGTTATGAGTTATTTATTTCATAGTGTGGATGCTATTTGATATTACATTAGATTCATATATGTATGAATGTGGATCAATTTGTTTTAAGTGTTTAAATTTGAAGATCTGATTCACCCCCCTCTCTCAGCATCTTGCTTTCCCATTATTGTATTTCCAACAATTGGTATCAGAGCTCAGTTATCTAGAAAGTTATGATCAGCTTGAGGATACAGATCTTGAGATGGAGATCTACAAGATGGGTAAAGTCATTGAGAATCAAAAGATTGATATTCAGCTAGCACTACAATAGCTTGAGATAGCAAGACAGGAATTAAAGAAGTCCTTGACAGTAAGGAAAGATTTGGCCAAACAAATGAATGACACTCATTATCAGGAAGAGGAAACCACAAATCTATTTTACAATGGAGATTCTACTGAGAGTGATGCAGTAATAGCATATCTACTGGAAAAGAATAGTGCATTATGTGAAGAAGCCAGAAATTTGAAAAGGGAACAAGAAGCCCAATCAATAAGAATGTGTGAAGTTGTTGAACATAAAAAGAAAGATGAAGATGACAAGGCTATGGAAAAAGAAGACAAAAGAATGATGACTATAAGACTTGATGAAAGAATGCATGATGTACAAACAATGACAGTCAATCAAGTTGACATGGCAAATCAACTGCTACTTGTGAATCAGGAGATCAGCAGGAAAGACTTGGAGATTGTAAATCTTAGATCTGAGAACAGTCAGTTGAAAGATGAATTGAGATCTAAGAAAGAACTTAATAATAGAGTGAATGATCCCAATGCAACTTTGAGCTACTTTGAACAACTAGTGGAAGCATCAAGAAGACCTAAAGATTCTTCTGGATTAGGTCACACTGAACAACATACAACCACTGAAGAAGGAGAATCGTCTAAGACAGGTGAAAGAAAGTATGCAAAGCCAAGAAAAAGCAAACCTGTTTGCCACCACTGTGGGAAACCAGGTCATACAGAAAACATTTGCCAAAGCAAGAATGGTAAGTCCAATCCTAAAACTAACTTTAATGGTTATTGCTTTAACTATAATAAGTTTGGACATCAAGCACATGAATGTAAGACAAAGGCAAGAAATGCACCTTCCACACCTAGACTCAATGGTAATTGCTATAACTGTTAGAAATATGGTCATAGAGCACAAGATTACAGATCTAAAGGTAAACAACAATGGACATCAAAGGCACAAGAGAAATCACTAAGAAAAGGGAATACTTACAAGTGGGACTATAACACATGGCATAGTTGTCATTACTGTGGTGAGTATGGAAATGTTCTAGAAAACTGCATAAGGACACATTTCAGAGGAAAGTCTAAGAGTTGGATGAATGGAAGCCTAGTTTGTCATAGTTGTCTGAAAATTGGTCATACAAGGAAAGATTGTAAGACTAGGGTATCTGCTCCTACTATTGAGAAGATTAGAGCACAGATGAACCAGACATGGGTTAAGAAGTCTGAACCATGCAGAAGTGAAGCTAGTGCAGCCGAGGTCACCCAATCCAATGGATCAGGTGATCACATCATCTCCAACTAAGCAAAAGAGGTATGTAAGGAATTGCATCTAAAATTCTTATCTTACATTAGTTCCTAACATGAAATGTACCAAAGTCCATATTTGCATATGTTAAGATGCACCAAGACACATTTTGAAGACAAATGCTGAGAAGAGCTAATTGCACTATAGGTGTCGAGCACCAGTTATGGACACTAAGGCTGAGTTCTTTAGTGTGTGCCGAGTTTTTTGGCCGAGTAAGTTCTGTGATGGTTGAGTTTAGTAAGTCGAGTGGGATGCAAGTTGTGTTAGAAAGCCAAGGACATTTGGCTTGCACTAACTCAATGGGCAGAACATTTATTGCTTACCTACCTTGACCTTTTAAAATCTATAAAGGATGAACAGTTTATTCTTCATTTTTACCTTGCGATTTTCACTATTTACGGAGCGATTGAAGAAGTTACAGAATTGATCTTAATGGAATTAGCATCGAAGATTTCATTAGTGTGCCATCGGCAATCCTAAGGTGAACAGTGTGAAGTGCTACTTGTCGAGGTACTATGTTCTTCATTTTTCAAACCCTAATTTCAATATTATGGCTACAAGAACTTTCGCACCAGTTAAAAGTATGGAGGGACAACAAGAGCAAATTCAGTTAGTACGGAGTGATGAATGTGCACCTCTCAATTTTTGAGTCGTTCCTGAAAGTGCAATTCAGAGTGATTTGACTGGAGCTCTCTCATCCATTCCACCCAAGGTACTTATGATCCAAGATGTAAGATCTTGTTACATGGTTAAGATTGGTGAAGTAGGTGATAATGAACTGAGAAAATCCTACAAAAAATTGTGTGTTGATGGAGTTCTGAAGGGAGAATTCAAACATTTAGCAGACAAAGGGTTAACTCATGCCCTTGATTTTCCACAAGGTTTCAAAGATGAATGGATTAAGGTTATTCTTAGCCGAGTTCACAATATGTGTATGTGGTTGGATAATGGACCAGTCAAGACAACTAAAAACATGCTTCATCGAGTGACTGGATATCCTGTAGTGAACGAAAAATAGACAATGAGAGATAACAACAAAGAGGAAATAACACTGAACACTGGAGCCATATGGAACAATAGAGGTATGACTATCTCTACAATTAAAGACCTAGAACTTGATTTTGGAGTAAGAGTAATTGAACGTAAGTTCTATCAGTCGAGTCGACTAGATAGTGTTCCTTGTACAGTCGTTGACCAGGCATGGAAGATTGTTAAGAAGAATCATACATATGATCTTGCTGAGCTATAGCAAACACAACTAGCCGAGAACCTAGCACCAATCAGAAAAGCTAAGAGCTCATCATGTAAGTTTGGTTCCTTACTAGTATGCATATTTTTCTACATTCAAGATACCTTTCCTACATTAGGAGATATTGTTTGGAAAAAGGATAGACCCATTACAGTTCAAATAAGTGAATGTATTGAGAAACTAGGAAGTAATTTCAATAGCATTATGGGGAGCTATTTTGTGGAATTTAAAAAGAGAATGAGATTAAGGACTAGGATTCCTAGATCACTAGTGGAGAAGCACTATGAAGAAATTTGTTTTCTAGTTGATACGGATAACACATATATCTAGGTTGTGACACTTAGGGTAACATTTTTAGAACCATTTCCCTATGAAATTAACATTAATGAAGCATCAACAACCATCATTACACTCTTAGCCGAGGAAATTGATACTACAGCAGAAAGATTTGGTAATTTTGATGAAGCTAAAGTAAAAATTTCAAGAAGTTTAAAGGAGGGAACCATGGAGAGAAAAAGGAAGAAGATTGTGAAAAATCTGAAGAAAATGGTTGGTTTGGGAAGTGATGAAGAACCTGAGGATGCACCTCTAGGCCTATCCACTAGACAAGGAGAAGATATATCTAAAGAAGAGGAAGTCAGTGCACCTGAGGAGATCAATGAGAAAGCTAAGGGTAAGAAACCATCAATTGTCATAGTAACCAAGCCGAGTAAAGCTAAACCTAAGGTTACACCTCCTGCAGCTAATCATCTGAGGACTAGAGCATCTACTGTTACTTCTCTAGCAGTACAAACAAAAGTATATGAAAAGAAGAAGGTTGAAGAAAGCAGTTCTGGAAAGAAAGCTAAAATTGCTACTAAGGCTGAGCTAAGTAAACCAGTAAAGAGACCAAGGAAAAAATTGCACTTGGAGATAGAAAGTGATGATGAAAAGATGGAGATTGATGAACCCAACAACATACCTACAACACAATTCAAGAAACCAGCTAGTATTGATGAGGTATGTGACAATTTGAGAAATTCAGTAGTGTTAGCTACTTTCAAATTCATTAAGTATGAGAAATTGAGTATTGGAGACAAGCATAAAGTTCATGAAGCACTCTTAGATATGATGAGTACTTCTAAGTTAACTCCTATAGAGATAGGAAACCATGTGCCGAATGAACTATATGATTTTATGTCAAGCAAATGGGAATTCGCACTTACTACAGAGAGATAGATTAGGTAAGGTACTTTAGCCAAAGTGATACCTGAGTTGACTTCAAAATAGAGAGAAAAATTCATTGAAGAATATAAGAATAGGTTTGTTCCTAAGCTTAGAGGTTATACTATTTTGAAAATTGATATTGAAGGATTAGTACAATAGAGTACAAGGATTTGGAAGGAAATCTTTGGACTAATAGTTCCAAAAGACAAGAAATCTGATGAAGGTCCATCCGATCAAAAGGAAAAAGAAGTTGAGATCACCCCTGAGCCACAGATGACTCAAGATCAAATTGCTACTGAAAAGACTAAAGATGCATTAGACACAACAAATTATATTGATCTGACTGCAGACAGTCCAATGGACTACATAATTGATGATTCCAACAATTTGAATGTTGAGGAACAGGATATGCCGAGTGGAACAAACACTGATTCGCCTATTAAGGCAATTGAGACTGAAGGAGGAAAGACCACTGCATCTGAAGAGAAAATTGATGAGATAATTGAAGTAATCAATGATCAGATAGGTGAAGAGAAACAACAAATAGATACACAAGAGGTAACTTCACAAAATCCACCTATATTAGAGGTTGTCAAAACAATTTTAGATAGTGGTATAGTGGTGAAGGATATTGTTGACAAGCCTAAGGAACAAGAGGCACTACAAGTGTTGGTTGATCTACCACACTCTGCATCATCCACTCCCACAGGTCCTAAAACTGGCAGTATGCCTAATCCACGGACAATCCTGACAGAATTGAAAGAGGCAATGGACATTGATACTGTCACAAGAAAAGGTATTATGCAACCGAGCATCAGTTCACCAGAGTTGAAGAGAAGGAAAGGTCTGAAGAAGAAGTCTCGAATTCTCGATGTCACATTAGATGAGGTAATTGTGATTCCACAATGGGATCCCAATGAATTGTCCTTTGAACAAATAGGGAATCTTCAAGAATTACTTAAGAGGAAGAAGAGACAGGAAGAGATGAAAATAGAACATAAGAAAAAGCAAGTGTTGCATGACATCAAGGATATATTTGCAAGGGCTTTTGACTTAGAAGATGAAATTCCTCAAGCTCCAATTATTGATCAGTTAGTTCACATTGTACAGAAGGTAACTGACGATGATATTAATAGTAATGAAAAACTTCTACAATGGTCCGAGAGGAGATTCGAGAGCAAAGTTCTTGAGAAAATCTCAGAAGAGATTGCAACAAAACAAGTTGAAATTTCTACTCATGTAGACATTTTGGAGAAAGTTACAGCAAATGTTTATTCTTTGTACAAGAAACTATGTGATGTTGAATTTTTCACAAAGGGTCATCTACAATTTGTTGAGAAGCTACAGTTAGATTTGAGATCAACTGGCAATACTTTGGGTAAGGATACTACTTCTAGTTCTTTACATTTTACTAAGTTGATCAATGCACAATGGAGAATAGCCGAGCTTATGGCTGAAGATGGTCAAATTAGGGCCAAATTGATAACTATTCAGACAAGCCTGTTGCCTCACTTGGAGGTAATATAGAAGGAACTTTCAGTTACAAAAGAGTTATCACAGAGAAATGCAAATCTCTCAACTGCAGAAAGTTTAGTGAGTCTAGCTGCCGAGCTAGAGATAAAATTGGAAGTTATGAAGGTTGCCAAGGAAAGTTGGGATGCTACATTTGCATCCACTCTACAGCTTCACAAACAATTTTTGGATAAGTATAACTTAACCCCACCAGCAATCAGTGATAAAAACAAGGGGGAAGTTGGTAAGGATAAGGAAGTTGGTAAGGATACAGTATGATAAATCAGTACAGAGCAGGTACATTTGTATATATTTTGAAGGCATGTATTTTATGAAACTTTTTTGTATGTATAATTCCAAGTATATTCTGAGGGGGAGTACTTAGTATACTTAGGCAATATTTTGATGGAATGAAATGAAGAAATAATAAGTGTGTTTTTTCCACTAATATCAAAGGGGGAGATTGTTAATCTCTAAGTTCTCTTGATGATTAGTGACCAACACTTAGTCATTTACTTAGGCAGTTTTAGTTGGCTTTCACTGTGGCCGAGCTAAAACTATCCAAGGCCGAGAAACATTGCCGAGCAGTATTTAGGTTGCCGAGTTGTATCATGGCGAGCCGAGTAAGATACTTAGTGTTGAGCGACAGAGGTGTTAAGTGTCGAGCAGAACACTTTTTGTATACATGTCTAGAATGATTCAAACTTTGAGGATAAGTGTTCAATTCAACTTGTATAAGCTTTTTGGGCTGACTTACGTACACATTTAATATTTTCCTATGGAGTTAGTTATGCATTTAATTGTTTTATCCTATGCATGATCTATTGTAATAATTAATTGTAATACCTTGGAGGTATGGGTATTAGATCTTGATCGTTGATCTAGATCTCACTATCAGACTTGAATAGATATATAAGATTGCTTCTAAACCCTATTTTGAAAAGAGAGTGTGTGGAGTGAAGTGGTGACTGCATTTTAAAGTGAAATGCACAGAGGGTTATTTTGTTAAGAAGCAGAGATCAAGCAAAGTGACAGCACAGTGAACAACAAAGTAAAGTTATATTAGATTGTGAGATCATAGAAGGTATTGGAAAGAGGAGATCCGTCATCAACATCTGAGTGCATAACAAAGGATCATTACTTGAAACATTTTAATCATTGTATCAGGTGAAAATCTCTTAACAGAGTGGTTCTAGTAGACCTTTCTAAATCTCCTAACAGAGTGCTTATTATAAGTTGAAATCCTTTCACAGGGTAGATTCTAATGATCTTTATCTCTTAACCGAGCAGACCTTTAACAGGGTAGATTGCATTTTGTAATCAACTTTTGTATCCCTAACAGGCACACTTTATTACTGCAGTAGTGAAGAATTTTGTGGGTGTCATCCCCACCCCAGTTTTACCTATTTGGGTTTTTGGGTTACCAAGTTCTTGTGTTATGAGTTATTTATTTCATAGTGTGGATGCTATTTGATATTACATTAGATTCATATATGTATGAATGTGGATCAGTTTGTTTTAAGTGTTTAAATTTGAAGATCTGATTCACCCCCCCCCCCTCTCAGCATCTTGCTTTCCCATTATTGTATTTCCAACAATAATACCAATGAAGTACAAACTCTGCATTAAATGCATAATATAAATATCAGCAATTCTCCTTACAATTGCACATCTTTTTCATGTCTCACAAATACAAAATGATCTCTCATTTATACCGATTACAAAGAATAATCAACCACTAGGTCGGTTAAGACCTATTACAATAAAAGATGTAAATATTATGTTCAATCTCCAAAGTGATCCACATCAAGTCGACTAAGAGTTAGATAGGACCCAAATCTTTAACCATGAACAAAATTGCGTATCACCAAAGTAGTATTAAGAATCATGATACTTTACTTCATCAAGTCGACTAGGACCTAAAAGAAGAAATGCCAACACGTTAGCAAAATAGAAAATCTGATCACCTCAAACGATGCAATCCAATAGCACGATCATCATAAAATCCATGAACACTAAAAAGAAGCATGAATACCATCTAGAACATTCATATCATCTCATCTTCATCTCTGATCAATAAGAATACTAAAATATTGAACTCTATCACAACAAAAGATAGCTTGCAGTACTCTAAATCGTGAACAACACTAGTTATGAACACAATGATAAGGCAACATGTAACCACTAGCTTCGCAACCTCTGAAACATCAAATCCAAGATGTACTGATCCAAATACTCATCCACTATACATAGGAACATTGTAACAACAGAAATGAGCAACTCTATCATACCTCACTCAAATTTTTATCCAAACTTCTTTCAACCTCTATAGGCCATCTACAAACATCTTTGAATAATACCTCACGATTGCAACTCAATATCTTCAACATAGAACCTGAACAACTAAAATCCCCTTCAATGAACATACTAAACACACTGTCTAAAATAGAAAATAGTATGTTGACATCAATGACAAACATTAATGTCAGCACACCCAAGTACCAAACTCTGACATGCTCAACAATCTTCCAAAAATCTCCCCCTTTGGCATTGATGGCAACATGGAAAGTGAAAAACTGATCAATGCACAAAGACATTAATATATTCACCTGATCACTTTGAAAGTATAGTCACATTATATCCACCTAATCACTCTAAATATCCAGCTACAACATAATCTCTCCCAAGAATAATCACCTCTATTTTCTCTATTTTTCACACAATCTCTCCCCCTTTGACATCAATGGCAAAGGACCAAAGACATAAAAAAGAACTAAACTCGCCTCAAAAGGAAAAAATAAGAAAACCATAATAACCATAAGACTTCTCCCCCTAAGGAGTAGTCCCCAAACTCATCAATCCAGTAAATGATATTCTGACAGATTTTCTGGACTAATGACATCTTCAGCGTCATTAGTTCTGATCAGGAGGGGCTATCACCCCAAGCTTCTCCCTGAGATACTCAAATGTATCCTTAGGAAAAGGTTTTGTAAAAATATCAGCAATCTATTCCTTTGTAGACACAAATTCCAGTTTCACTTCCTTTTCACTAACTTTATCCCTCAAAACATGATACTTAATAGAAATATGTTTTGTCTTTGAATGTGACACGAGATTCTTTGAGATATTTATAGCACTAGAGTTATCATAGTAAATAAAAATAGGTACATGAATTCTTATCCTTATATCCTTCATCATTTTCTTCATTCAAATAAGTTGATTACTATTTATTACAACAACAACATACTCATCCTCAGCAATAGATTGAGAGATACAATCCCGCTTCTTACTAGTCCAAGAAACTAGTCTTTTACCCAAAAAGAATGCACCTCCACTAGTACTTATACTATCATCCACATTAGCTTCCCAATCAACATCAATGTATGCACATAGAGTAAAGTCATCATATTTTTCATACCATAATCTATAATCAATTGTACACTTCAAGTATCTGAAAATTCTCTTGACAACAACCATATGTGATTCCTTCGGTTCAACTTGAAATCTTGTAGCAATTCCAACAACATTTGATATGTCTGGACTAGAATGAGTTAAATATTGTAATCCTCTGATCATAGATTTGTATAATGTCTGACTAGCACAAGGGGAATAATCATCCTTAGTTAAATTGCAACCAGTAACAATAGGAGTTCCTACCAGTTTTGAATATTCCATACCGAATTTCTTCAACAATTCTTTGACATACTTGGACTATGTGATAAAAATCCCTTTATCCAACTATGTAATTTGCAATCCAAGAAAGAATTTAATCTCACCTATTATAGATATCTCAAATTATTTTTGCATTGCATCGGAAAAACCTCTACTCAACTCATCATTACCACCAAATATAACATCATCAACAAATACTTCAACAATCAAGATATTATCATCAATTATTCTGAAATATAAGTTGCTATCTGCAGTACCCTTGCTGAAACCAATTTTATCAAATACATGTCCAATCTGGCATACTAGGCCCTAGGAGGTTTCTTTAATCCATACAAATATTTCTACAATTTACAAACCATATCTCCTTCCCTGGTTAAAGTAAAACTATCTTGTTTCTCACTATAAACATCTTCCTCTAGTTTACCATTTAAGAATGTAGACTTAACATCTATCTAATAGACTTTAAATTTTTTGTAAGCTACATATGCAAGAAGTAATCTAAAAACCTCAAGTCTAGCTATAGGAGAAAAGGTCTCTGTAAATTCAATACCTCCCATCTATGAATATTCTTTGCATATCAATCTTGCTTTGTTCCGAACCACTTTACCATCAATAGGTCTAGGAACAAAAATCCAAGTCTTGATCTTCTCAATCTAATCAAGTTATTCTCTCATTTATTTCATCCAACTCTCATCATTACATGCATCCTTTATATCTTTAGGCTCAAATTATGATAAAAAACATGTTTCATCCCTAGTAATTTTCCCTCTAGTTTGAACACCTCTATTCTTATCACCAACAATGACATCTTCAGAATGATTAATCCTGACATACAGTGGAGTTTTTGGTGTAGGCTTTATAGAAGACCCTTTGAAGTCAATATTCAATTCATTTTCCATAGGTTCTTTCTACTCTTCCGATCCATCCTAATTCTTATTTTGCACTTACATAATCTTATTGTCTTCTTTAGCTATGTCATACCAACAGGTTCTTTTTTTATCTCTGATAATTCTCATCAAGTATAACATTTGAACTTTCAACAATCTTCTTCAATCTGTAGTTATAAAATTTATATGCTTTTCTCTTTGTAGAATACCTAAGAAATATTCCTTCATCGCTTCTTGGATCAAACTTTCCAATATCCTCACCTCTCTTCATGTAGCATTTACTTCAAAAAATTCTAGAGTATTTCACTATAGGAATATGACCATACCATAGTTCATAAGAAGTCTTACCAATTCCCTACTGAATTTGTACTTGGTTCAAAGTATATATTGTGGTGCACATTGTTTCTCTTGAGTAGATCTAAAAAACTTTTCCTTCAATCATCATATTCCTAGTTGTGTTTAGGATAGTCTTATTCCTGCCCTCTGCAACATCGTTCAGCTATGGGGTTTGCGGAGCAGAAGTCTATCTCTTTATCTCATGTTCTTCACAAAATGCATAAAAATCACTAGATTTAAATTCTCCACCTCTGTCCGATCTTAGGCACTTTAATATTTTTCGAGATTATGTTTCTACCATCATCTTGAATATCTAGAATTTTTGAAAAGCTTCTGATTTCTCTTTAAAAAATGTAACCCACATCATCCTTGAATAGTCAATTATAAGTAGCATAAAATATCTATCACCATAATAGCTTCTTGTCTTAGTAGGACCACATATATCTTTATGTACCAAATCCAACACTCCATTTGAAGAGTATCTCTTATTCTTAAAATTAGATCTAGTTAGTTTACCCAATTGACATTCTTTGCACATGTTGTTAGGATTCATCAGTTTGGGAAAATCTCTTACAATGATAGTAATGAGCTAGTTCTCACCATATTATCAAAGTTTACATGAAAAAATATTCTATTCCATAACCAATTGTCATCAATCTTAGCAATCAAACATTTATTCTTGACAATTTTCAAATGAAATAGATTACCAATAGTTTGTGTATTTGATGCAATTAGCTTTCCTATACTTCCAATGATCTTGTAGATTCCATCCATGAATTCTAATTTGTAACCTTTATCCAATAGTTTTACAACACTCAACAAATTATGAATTCAACCTTCAACATACATGACATCAACAATATTGTTTTTACCATCAAGAGTAATAGATTATTTTCCTTTAATTAAACAAGGAGCATTGTTACCGAATCTAACAACACCGCCATCATAATACTCAAGATTCACAAACTTATCCTTATCACCAGTCATATAATGTGAGAATCCACTATCAATGACCCATTCATCTCTTTTAACAACTCGTGAAACTAATACTTTGTTCTCATTAGTTTTATCTTCTTCTATACCAATAAACACATTTTCTTCCTCACTAGAAATAGATTCATCATTAGTCACACCTTCTTCTGCAACATAAAATTTTTTAGGAACCTTAGAATGATATTTGTTTAATTTGTCTCTAAAATCATTAGATTTTTTGTTTGGACATCTAGATGCAATACATGACCAATCTTATTACAATTGAAGCATTTCAAAGGTAACTTTCCTTCATACTTACTAGAGTAGTTAGGTAGTCTTCTCACAATCAAAGATTCAAGTTCATCAATATTCCTCTCTTTCTCCATGATCTCTTCCAATCTTTAGCATAGTGTTTGAATTTCATCTTTGTAGAGCTTTCTCCCTGGTCATACTTAGTCACAGTGGTTTTAAATGCAGTCTCAACCTTCAGAAGTTCCTTACTAAGTGTAGTCATCTCATAGGCATAGTGTCATCCTACCAAAGCTTCTCTTGAAATGTCTCTTATAGTTCTCAATTCCTCAATAGTATCAACTTTCTCATTGTAACATGTGAATAAAGATCTTAGAATCTTGTCTACAACTTCATTATCTGTCAAGGTATCACCAACACATCTCATTGCACAAACCAGATCATTTACTCTCTGCAAATAGACTGAGGCAGTTTCACCTTCTCTCATTTTCATATTTTTCTTTTAATCCCTCATGTGAATTCCTTAATCCATGAATGGTAGAATATTTTGAATTAGATAAGGTGTTGATCAAGGTCTCCCTTGCTAACATGTTCTTGAATTTCTTATTTTCATTTGCAACAACATTTGTTGTGTCATTCATAATAGCATAAGGCTTCTCACTGATCTACAAGTATTCATCTTTTGTCCCCATGCACATAAGGTAGTTAGTCATATGATCCTTCCAAATAAGATAGTTATTTCCATCAAACTTTGGTCTCTCTTTTCTTATACTTTCCATGATGGATCTCCTTCAAGTGGTCACACTTATTCAAAAGAACTCATCTCTGATACCAATTTTTAGGCCCAAAAGGAGGCAAGCACAATTGAGAGGGGGGAGTGAATCTTTTGTACACAACTAATTATAAATTAATTTTCCTTTAGCCACTTAGATTTGAAAGATAAATACAAGATTTGAAACAAATAAAACATAACACTAAGATTTGTTCTCAAGGAAACCCAGTTAAGGGAAAACCACAATGGGAATAAAACCCACAAGATAAATGTACTCTACTAAAATTACTGTCTAGTTAAGAGAAAATAGATAACAAAGGGTGCACACACAACCACATGCTTACAACCCAATCTATAGGATCATTGCCCAAAGCTCACTTCTCACAATACAATTACAGATTTGGCCCTTAGTTGGGTTCACTGATCTAACTTCAATTACAATAGGGTGGGCATACAGTCCATTACAACCGAACTAACAAATAGCATCTCCAATGCCAATATAGTTTCAGTGAAGTACAAACTCTACCTTAAATGCATAATACAAATATCATAAATTATCCTTACAGTCACACATCTCTCTCATACCTCACAAATACAAAATGATCTCTCATTTATACTGATTATAAAGAATAATCAACCTCTATGTCAGCTAAGACCTATTACAATAAAATATATAAATATTATGCTCAATCTCCAAAGCAATTTTAAATCAAGTCAGCTAAGACTTAGATAGGACCTGAATATTCAACCACAAACACTATTGTGTATCACCAAAGTAGCATCAAGAATCACAACACGTTACTTCATCAAGTCGGCTAGGACCTAAATGAAGAAATGCCAACATGCTACCAAAATAGCCAATCAGATCACCTCAAATGATGTAGTCGAATAGAAAAATAATCATATGATCCAATAACACCAACAAGTAGCACAAATACCATCCACAACATTCATATAATCTCATCTTTATCTCTGATTAACAAGAACACTAAAATACCAAACTTTGTCACAACAAAAGATAGCTTGCAGTACTCTGAATCATGAACAACACTTGTTGTAAACACAATGATAAGGCACCATGTAACCACGAGCTTCACAACCTCTGAAACATCAAATCTAAGATGTAATGATCCAAATACTCATCTACTATACACAGGAACACTGTAACAACAACAACTAGCAACTTGATCATACCTCACTCAAACTGTCATCCAAGCTTCTATGAACCTTTGTAGACCATTTACAGACATATTTGAACAATACCTCATGATCGCAACTCAAGATCTTCAACATAGCACCCGAAAACCTAAAATATTCTTCACTGAACATACTGAACACACTTTCTAAAAAAACAAATAGTATGTTGACATCAATGACAAAACATTAATGTCAGCACACCCAAGTACCAAACTCTAACAGGGTTAACAATATTCTATTAATTGCATCATTGTACATTGATGCGTATAATCAAGAGATGGACATTAAGAGTAAAAAAAACATCCTTCCAAGGGAAAATGAGGACATACAATGACAAGACCATTAAATATAGAAACAATGATGAATCTACAATAGTCTAGGCCCTACAATGAGATATGCTGAGAGCAATGAATGAATTGAAGGGAGAGAAAGGAACCGATAAATAAACTAATGAAGTATAGCATATTGAGTGCAAAATTTAGGGCCACATGAAAGGTAATTATCCTAGAAAGATATTTTGTGAGATTCACTAGGTGATGGGTCAATCAATAAAGGGGTGCCCATATAATTTAAATAATAAAAGTAAATAAGTACTCTTTACACAGGGAGATGCCACTCCATCAAAGCCACATCATGTATCACTAAGTGATTATAGAAATAAAAAAGGATGAAAAAATAAAATATAGTATGACTCCAAAGGACATCCTATCATACAATGCTAACAATGTAGTGAATGGGAGATAAAATTGTATCAAGGAGAGAAGATTTCCTTTATTTGAATAGAAGAAGACTTGGAGACTTGGAGATATTCAATGGATGCTTGCCTTCAAATGTTAAATTCATGACATCAATTGCACAACTTGAATTCTTTCCCTTGAAAGATATTTTTCTCTTGCATAAAGATAGCATATATATTATGGATCATAATAATGGATGTCAAAATGAGAGGAGAGATCCCCTTTTATACTCATTTAAGGATTAAAAATTAACAAGCCAACCACAGTGCGATCGGGAAATAAAACACCCCCACATTGGGCTCAGAGCCCGTTTAAAACCAACCCCCAAGGAAAAGGATGACTTGGGTCAGCTTTGTCTAGGACAAGGCTGACTTAGGTCGGTCTAGTCCCATAGGGGTTAAATTCCAAAGTGAATCCAAGGTTTGGGCAGTGTGAAAAGTCTTGGGGAAAGAACATGAAAGATGTAGGAAATTAAACATAAAGACCTTCAGATCTAGGAAACACTAAAATGGGGTAACTTAGGTCCTCAAAGACATCCAATAATGGATGCTGAATTTTTAGGATAGTACATTGAGCCCCCACTTTAGTAGGAGTTTGAGACAAGTGCATACTCATGATAAAGTAGATCAAATGCATAAGATGATCTCATTAAGGTTAAGGAGATAAAGAAACATCAAGCCCCCAAGTGACTTAAGTCTTCAACAAAACTAAAACCAAAATAAGAGAGAGAGAGAGAGAGAGAGAGAGAGAGAGAGAGAGAGATCCCACTAAGAGTCGGTCTTATTATGAACCACACAAGGAAAGTGCTGCAAAATATGGAATTGAATAGTCTAGCAAGTTGTACTATGCTAGTTCAATCCATCAACAAGGATCAATCCTTAAAAGAACATTCTTCCAATAATCGATCCAAAAATAGAATTATTAGTCCTAAGGGAAGGTAAGATTTCTTAGGGGTCAAAGAAGTATGGGCAGTCAAAGGACCAAATGTGTGTGGTCAGTCTAAGGACCAAATGTGTGTGATCAGTCTAAGGACCAATCATGTGTGGTCAATCTAAGGACCAAGTATGTGTAGTCGGGATGAGTCTGAGGATCCACTAAAAAATAAAATTTGTGTGTGTGTGTGTGTGTGTGTGTGTGTGTGTGTGTGTGTGTGTGTGTGTGCATGTGTGTGTGAAAAATGTAAATTAGAGTGTATGCCCCAACGTTAAAGCTATTGCAAATACCTTATGGGAGAAATAGATTTAATACATGCATCCACAAGAAATGTTTCCATTGTGAAATGCCCGCAAGAAAGGACAAATCAAGGGAAATGAGCACATGACAAAAGAGATCACAAAATGAACTATCATCCTCATATGACATAGTTCAGTAGGTCATATGGTAACCATCGAAATAAATTATCACCATCCCCCAAAGGAAGTAAAACTAAAAGCACAATGGAAGACAAGAATGTAAGAGTTACACAGAAGAGTCTTTTTGGGCCTACATCACCAAGACCAAAAAGAATAGGTAGGTATCATTTTTCATCATCCCAAGAAGACAACACAGGAATATTTATGAAAAATGGCACAAAAACAACATAACATGTAACAACATATATAAGAAGAGAGATACAAATAGAAGAATGTGTACAAAATTTTGATTCCTTTATCACCTTGTGCCAACGGAGCAACAAGGGTCATTTAAAGAAATCTACACAAAACATGAAACAAGTAACACAACACAGGGGAAGCACATTATGACAAACAAGAAAACATAAAAGAAAAGAAAAGATCCACCGTACAAGAGGAACTAGTCAATCGTATCACCTTCCCACCCCCCATCTCAATCCATAATGTTAGGGAAGGTGAGAAACTCGCAAGAGGAGAAACATCAAGCACAATAGATGGAACAATAGCCAGCTCCAAACAAGGACCTTGTTGTGAAGAGAGGTCACTGTGTTCATTACTAGGATTGATAGATAATTATTGTAAAATCATAGCTGGTAAAGCATGATCAATATCAATAGTCTCATACATGTCATTAGAATCAGTAGCATGAATATCATTGTTAGCATCCAGAGCATCATCATCAAGAGTATCTTCTTCATCTAGATTAATTATAATAGAATCCAAGATATGAATAGAATTGTCATGTTTGTTATTTTTGTTTTTGTTTAAATTCACTTCCTCCATTGGCTCAAGCATGGGTGGGTCAAAGGAAAGAAAAACAGGAGGAGATGTTTGAGGTGAAGCAATGTTTTGAGAAGCACATTGACGGGTTCTAGCAGTAGGCTTGCGACAATGATCACAAGCATGAAAATTATGTTTGGTCTTGCTAGAAATTTGAGTTGAGATAGGATCAATCACCATCGGGTCCTTTTTTTATTTAGGAGGAGGTATGGAAGGAACCATACTAGGGTGAGAGATGGGTTGAAAAGTATTGGTATAAGCAATAGGAAGCAAAGGTATAGGTGGTGTAGGAAGAATTCCACCTCCAGGGAAAAGAGATGGAACATCCTTAGGTTTGCTAAGTTCACAAATCTTTTGAACCTTGTAGGCTTGATATGATCTAAAGAGATGGTCAAGATAGGTTTGAGTCGATTGAGGCATAGAAGGCCAAAATAAATCAAGGCCAACTGATTCTCGAGGCATGGTTAATAGTCATGATTTCTCCATTATGAGGAAATTCAACATGTTTATGAATAAGAGAAGTCATGACATACATGGAGTTAAGCCAAGGAAGACCAAGTTTGACTTGAAATTGATCAGAATTTGGAATGACGGTGAAGGTAACACCTAAAGTTTTAGCACCAACTTCAATAGGGAATAAAATAGAACCATGTGAAGGATAAAGGAAACCATTGCAAGTTTGAATCCTAACATTAGATTTATCATATATTCTTTTTTCAATTGTTAACTTAAAATATGTTCTTCAGTTATCACATTCACCATGCAAGTGAGATCATCAAGGGCACCACTAGTAGGAAGGTCATTAACCTTTGCAATAATATAGAGAGAGGACCATTAGGTTCTTTAATTATCTATGTAGGTTCAAAGGTAATTCAAGGCTGAGATAAAGGTTTAGGTTTGACTTGCTCAACTTGGTTAACAACATGATTGACTTCATTAACATTGTAATCATAGTCAATTCATTGGGAAGAAGAAGGTTGATCAATAGTATTAGTTGAATGAGATGGATACGGATTGGTATAGATTTGACATTCCACAGGCAATATTTGCCCCCAAATTTCTTACATTGAAAACCATTCTGATGTAGGAGCATCTTGGGTCCTTGGTAATCTTGCATAATCAAAAAATAATTGGTGTTTTGGTGTACTTTTGTTACCAATTTTGTGTTTTCTTTATGTTCTTGGTCACTAGTTGGGTGATTGTTGGCTCGGTGGAGTTGTTTGGATCTTCAGAAGGTGCGGTTATGATATGGTGTTCATGGGGTCATTAGGAAACTTTTCCTATGATTGGAACTCGTTTGGATTTATCGTGCTCGAGTTCTGATGGATTATGTGCCTGGATGTAAGAAGATGTTTCTGGTTCTAGGCAATTTTTTGAGATTCTATGAGTGGTCGATCTATAGACATGTTTGGTAGGAGTAGTGAAAAGGTTTGTTTATTATTTTTTGTAGAGTTAAATTCTATGATTGTGCTTCTCAAGGTGGTGTGGTTGGAGAGATCCTATTATTTCTCTATTGATTGCTGATGTTTTCATGACACTGGTTTAGTCAGTTAACCGGTTGATTGATTGTAGTTGCAGTCGGTGTTTCTGTTTGGTGGAGTTGCATGGCATGATTTCCTAGGTGGATCTATGTGTGGACAACTTGTTTCTTGGAAAGGTCCTTGTGAAACGATTAAATGTGGCATTTAATTAGGATTTAGGCCGACTAGGTCTAAAATGTTTCTTAGGAGATGTAATCCTTTGTTGAGGCTAACCTATTGGAGGATGTGTATGAATTTAGGGCTTGTGCTCATTTGAGGTGAAGAGGAAGTCTAGAGAAGGATTAGGTAGAAGAGAAGTTGCTAGAGGATAGCTCTGATACTTAGGAAGATCTAGGAGTAGGTCTCAGTTGAGTTGTTTTTATTTGTACTTGGCCATAACTGGGAAGGCCTTACAACTCGACATGTATGAAGAATTTATGATTAATAAAGCCATTTTTTTAGTTCAAAGTGTGTTGTTCTTTGGTATTTATGTCATGTTGACTCTTGTTGCAATGTTGGACATCTCCTTTGGGGATTCTTCATCCTTGTCTACATCAGGTGGTATTAGAGCCAGGTTTGGATCTTGTGGTGGCTACCGATTTGAGTTCTAGACTTGTGGCTATGGTGGTTTTGTGAGGTGGAAGAGGTTGAACCTAACTTGCATCAGTGAAGGATTTGCACAAGGTGGACAGAAAGATGATTTGTTGTTGTGGTTGAGTTATTCTTGAGAACTAGGGTTTTGCAAGGGTTAGGGTATCATTTTTGTTGAATCATATCACCAACTTGAGGTAGTTACACCTAATATTTGTAAGGATGTCACTGAGAATGAACCCTAGGTTGAGGGAGCAGATGAAGGAAGATCTATGAGCTAAGATTAGGCATGAGATGACCGATTTAAGGAATGAGGTCATGGAAGGGATCATGACTTTTGTTACTAGATTATGAAGAAATCCTGCATCTAATGATGGTTTTGAGGAGGATGTAGAGGGATTTGGAGCTACAGATGTTTCTATATCTATCGGGAGTGAGGGATCTGACCAGTTGGTGAGACCTATAGATAGGTTGGGTGTTGATTATAGGTTGGAAGTATCTAGTTTCTTAGGTACATTTAATCCAAAAGAATTGATCAATTGGATAGGTGAGTTGGAAGATTAATTTGAGTTAGAAGACATCTAAGACCCATGGAGAGTAAGGCTGGTGTAGATAAATTTGAAAGTACATGCAACTTTATGGTGGAAAGAATTGCAAAAGGATAGAGAGGAAGAAGGTGAAATAAAGATCACTCGGTAGAGGCTAATGATTTCAAATTTGAAGACTAAGTTCATACCCAAGGAATGTGAATTGAAGTTTTTCAAGATCTTCTAGAACTTGAAGTAGAAGGATTTGAATGTGAAGGATTATACAGATGAATTTTACAAGGTAACCATTAGATCTTTTCATAGAGAAATTTCCAAAGAGAAGGTGGCTAGGTATGTGAATGGTTTGAAGTTTAATATTTAGGATGAGATGAGTATGTTGAAGATTGGATCAATTGAGGAGGACTATTAGTATGCCCTAAAGACAGAAGACAAGTTGAATAGGAAATAAAAGAATAACTCTAGAGGAATAGAGAAGCAAACTGTTGGTGATGATAAGGAAAATCAAGTAGCTGAGGTAGAAGCTAAACTGGTTACACCTAAGGAAGGTAATTATGGTAAAGAGTTAAAAGGTAATTGCTTTAAGTGTGGCTTGAAAGGACACATGGCTTTTCAGTGTAAGGAAGACAAGAGAGATGCTTGTGTGAGTAAAGAAGGTTGACAATTTGTTGGTGAATCTCACAATGCTCCTAAAAATAGGGAAGCTCTTATGCTCTGAAGATGGAAGGTGAATAAGGAGGTAGAACCTGTATGCACCCTAAAATGGTCGCCTAGACAATGGGCCCCATTTACCATTTTATCAATTTATCAAATTCTTGAATCAATGCTTTGCAACATTTTCAATTCAAATCAATTTCCTTGATCAAATCATAATTAATTTAATTATTTCAATATTTCCTAAGGTTTGATCATTTTTTCTATAATATTATTTAATTAAAAGAAAACATCTCTTTTTATTAAATGAAATAATCTTATTTAAATAAAATTAAATATCTCTTAAATGAAATAATCTTATTTAATTAAAATATCCCTTTTTAATTAAATGATTTTATCTTATTTAATTAATATCCCTCTTTTAATTAAATAATCATATCTTATTTAATTAAAAGAAAATTCCTCTTTTAAATAAATAAAATCCCCACTTATAGCTCTCTTTTTGATAAAAAGGAGATAAATCAAATAAATAAATAAATAAAAATCCTTTTTTCTCTACATCTTCCTAAGTGGTGGGTTTTTTTTCCTCTTAATCATAGCCCTTTGATCTTTCCTTTTGAAGATTTAAAGCACATGGATAAACCAAGATTTAATCTCCACCATTGCTTTATTTCCTTTTTTTACCTCTTAATCTCCACTGTCCATTGCTCTTTATAAGGAAGCATCTCCTTCTCATTTGCATAATTTGATAATAAAAAAATACACACATTCTTTAGTTTATTGTTATGCTGCATGATTGGAGAGCAATTTTGGAGGAGAATTTGAGCACTTGAGCTTGGATATTGCAACTTCTCTCTTCTTGTCTTCTTCTCTCATGCATTCATGACAATTCATTTAGATTAATTTTGCATTCACATTTTAGATTAAACTCATATTTTCTTTCATAGATTAATTTTGCATTCGTATTTCCTTTCATAGAATAATCATGCGTTATTATCATATAGATTAATTCCATTATCATATAGACAAAATCATGCATTATCATATAGAATCTCTCATTTTATGGTATACTTGCAGGGGCACAAACTAGGTCAATCTAAGGGCCTCCATCACACTCCTTTGCACTCCATGAATAGAGAGCTATGAGTCACCATTTGAGACCTCATTCTTGAGTGATCTTGGATATAATGATTCATAGAAGTGTGACACATTTTTAGTACACATTTTTGGCGCCCACCGTCAAAAGAGCTCACATTGTTAGCACACATTTTTGGTGCCCACATCTTCAATCTATAAGGAGATTTATTTCACAATTGGAGGATAGAGCTTAAACCTTCAACAAGAACTTACATAAAGGAGTCAAATGTGTTTGGAATGAGGATTGTCAAAAGAGCATAGATCAAATCAATAAGTACTTGGAAAATCCTCCTATTTTAATGCCTCCTATCCCAGGGAAACCACTTATTCTATATATTTCAGCGACAAAATCTTCCTTGGGGGCATTACTAGCTCAACTTGATGAAAATGGGAAAGAAAGAGCAATATACTACATTAGTCGTACTCTTGTTTCATATGAGGTTAACTACACTAGCATTAAGAAATCTTGCCTTGCTATTGTGTTTTCTTCCCAAAAGTTGCGACATTACATGCTTGCGCACACTATACACCTCATAGAAAAAATAGATCCACTCAAATATTTGTTAGGTAAGGCTGCCCTCACAGGTAGACTTGCTAAATGGATGATGATACTTTCACAGTTTGACATAGAGTACATTGAGCGTAAAGCAATCAAAGGACAAGCTATAGCATATCAATTGGCTGATTTTCCATTGCAAGATAATGCACCTATTCAAGTTGGCTTCCCAGATGAGCATCTCATGTATATGACTGAAAGAACATGGAAGATGTTTTTTGATGGATCGTTTATGCATAATGGTTCAAGAGCTGGTGTGTTGTTTGTTTCTCCTCATGGTTACACAATCCCTAAGTCTTATAAATTATTGTTCCCATGTACAAATAACATTGCTAAGTATGAAGCTTTAACAAATGGACTTAAGATAGCCATAGAATGGAGAATCACAGAGTTACACATCTATGGGGATTCATAGCTGATAATCAACCAAGTTAATGATGAATATCAAACAAAATATGAGAAAATGGTACCTTACAAGAAAATGGTTGATTCCTTGAAGAGATAATTCACATTTGTCACGTTTCAGCAAATTCCTAGAGCAAAAAACAAAGCAGTTGATGCTATGGCTACACTTGCTTCACTCCTTCAGTTAGATCAACATGAATCAAGATTTGAATTCCTGGTGGAAGAGCTATATCACCCTATGTTTGACTCTCAAGAAAGCCATATTATTTGTACCCTTTTTGGTCATGAGTCATCTTATTGTGGTGTCATTTACTCATACCTTCGTGATGGTATTATACTTGAAACCTTTAACCGATCTGAACGCAGAAACCTTACCCGAAATGCCTCTTTCCATTCCCTTATCACTGGTGATTTGTATAGGAGGGGTCTAGATGGAACACTTCTTAGATGCTTAGAAAATGAAGAATCCAACCAAGTGTTAGTTGACATCCACGAGGGCATCTATGTGGGACATTCCAATGGTCTTGCCATGGCCGTAAGGTTGCTTAGGGCAGGGTACTATTGGTCTATGATGCAGATTGATGCAGTAGCTTTTTCAAAGTCATGTGAAAAGTGTCAAAAACATGGTAAATTGATACATGCTCCAGGAAGGGAGCTCATTCCTTCTATATCTCATTGGCCATTTCAGCACTGGGCCTTTGATCTTGTTGGGTAGATTCATCCCAACTCATCAGGTGGACACAAGTTTATTATCACTGCTACTGATTACTTCACTAAATGGGTAGAAGATGTCCCACTTTCTATTGCTTCAGGAAAGACAGTCTCTCTATTCATTCTAAACCATATCATCTGTCGATATGGAGTGCCTTCTGAGATTATTACTGACAACAGAGGCCAGTTTAAAAATAAAGACCTTAAACAACTCTACAAGAAATTCAAGATTAAACAACATTGGTCCTCTGTTTACTTCCCGCTAGGAAATGGTCAAGCAGAGGCATCAAACAAAACCATTCTTAAAATCTTGCATAGAACAGTTTGTAAGAATGGTAGAGATTGGCACTTACAGATAAATCCAGCTTTGTGGGCCTATAGAATGAGTATTCGTACTCCTACTACGGCTACTCCTTTTGCCCTTGCATATGGCGCTGAAGCAGTGTTACCTTTTGAGGTTGAGATTCCTTCACTTCGAGTTTCTCTCCATGGTCTAGTTACAGATGAAGACTACCACGCCATGAGACTTCAAGAGTTAGAACTTCAAGATGAAAAATGTCAAGTATCATTTGACCATATGAGGTTTTATCAAAAGTGCATGTCCAAGGCCTTCAACAAAAAGGTTCACCCTAGAGAATTCCAAGTGGGAGATCTTGTCCTACGTGAAAATCCTAAGAATCAACAGCATAGAGATCAAAAGGGAAAATTTGAACCTAATTGGCTTGGACCTTACATCATTACAATAGCTTTTGGAAGAGGTGCTTATTTACTATCTACAAAGGATGGAGAAAAACTCCATGATCCTATCAATGTATTGCACCTAAATAAGTTCTATCCATGATGCCCATTCTGTCTGGGGGCATCCTTTCTACATAATTATTGATCCTAAAAAAAATTTAAAAAAATGATATATTGTCCAAAATTCTAAAAATTGGAAAATGTCCTGAAAAAATGATCATCTTAGTGAAAACCTAGCAATAGTCGCTTTTGATGTATCTTCAAAAAAATTATATATTCCAAAAATACAAAAAAATTAAAAAATTCCAAAATTCCAAAAAAAATAGAAAAAGTGCCTTAGTGAAAACCTGGAAACAGGCACCTTGGTAGCAAAAATTCAAAAAAAATTATAAAAAGTCCCGAAAAAAAGAAAAAAGAAAAATGAAAAAATTGTAATAAAATCCAAGTGGTGAAAACTTGGAAACAGGCGCTACTTGAGGCCTTTGCACCCCTATTTCTTAGCACGTGTCCTTGACACTTAGCCTTTCTCCATCATGCCTTGTCCTTGTTGCCTCGATCTAGAATTGGTCTTTGTCTTTGTCTAGGGGGCATAACTGTATTAGCTTTGGTCTCTTGGATGCGTTAGTCTTTAGGACACTTCCCAAACGGTGTTTTTCAACACCACCCAAACTGTATTTTTTAATACAACCCCTGACATCGAGTGTTTTTCAACACTTATTAGTTTGGTCTTACCCAGTTTTGTCATGTGGTCTTGCCTGCTTGCAAGCATTCAATCCTTATCCTTGGAACTCAATATCAGTTACCACACTTAAATTTTTAAACACGACACTTAATGCTTGAGCTATGTCATGATCTTTTCTTTGTGTGCTGATAGTTATTGATTTTCGTTGAGTGTCCTTGTCTAATAAGTTTCTCCGTGATGCATAGCTAGAGGACTTGGGGCATGGGGCATGTTTTTATTTGCTTTATGCTTAACTATTTTTGCACAACCATTCTTCTGGTCATCCTGGCCTCTATGCCTTGATGCGAGCATGGTTTTTCTATATTAAATTGGGTAAGCTAACATTGAAGTCATCTTGACCTTTATGTCTTTGATGCTTATGTTAGAATCTTTCCACATTCCAATCCGATATAAATCGCATTCATATCTTCATAGTTGCGCTTGTGACAAGTGATGATTGTGTGATTTTCCGATGTCCGCTAATAATGGCCCAATGATAAAAATAAGTTCCTTAACATTCTCTTATGAATGATGAACACAAAGTCCTATGTTACAGTTGCTCTATTGCAAGTACACCTTTGCATTTTCATGTAGCTTGCATTGTTAGACCTCATGTTAGTTTGCAT
>MU224242.1:51756-89336 GCA_018584345.1 Thuja plicata
TCAAATCAATTTCCTTGATCAAATCGTAATTAATTTAATTATTTCAATATTTCCTAAGGTTTGATCATTTTTTAAATAATATTATTTAATTAAAAGAAAACATCTCTTTTTATTAAATGAAATAATCTTATTTAAATAAAGAAAATATCTCTTAAATGAAATAATCTTATTTAATTAAAATATCCCTTTTTAATTAAATGATTTTATCTTATTTAATTAATATCCCTCTTTTAATTAAATAACCTTATCTTATTTAATCAAAAGAAAATTCCTCTTTTAAATAAATAAAATCCCCACTTAAAGCTCTCTTTTTGATAAAAAAAATAAATAAATGAAATAAAAAATAAATAAAAATCCTTTTTTCTTTACATCTTCCTAAGTGGTGGGTTTTTTTGTCTCTTAATCATAGCCCTTTGATCTTGCCTTTTGAAGATTTAAAGCACATGGATAAACCAAGATTTAATCTCCACCATTGCTTTATTTCCTTTTTTTACCTCTTAATCTCCATCGTCCATTGCTCTTTATAAGGAAGCATCTCCTTCTCATTTGCACAATTATGATAACAAAAAAACACACATTCTTTAGTTTATTGTTATGCTGTAGGATTGGAGAGCAATTTTGGAGGAGAATTTGAGCACTTGAGCTTGCATATTGCAACTTCTCTCTTCTTGTCTTCTTCTCTCATGCACTCATGGCAATTCATTTGGATTAATTTTGCATTTGTATTTCCTTTCATAGAATAATCATGCATTGTTATCATATAGACTAATTCCATTATCATATAGACAAAATCATGCATTATCATATAGAATATCTCATTTTATGGTGTACTTGCAGGGGCACAAACTAGGTCAATCTGAGGGCCTCCATCACACACCTTTGCACTCCATGAATAGAGAGCTATGAGTCGCCATTTGAGACCTCATTCTTGAGTGATCTTGGATATAATGATTCATAGAAGTCTGACACATTTTTAGCACACAGAACCTTGTCAATGGAAGAGTTTATTCAGAACCAAAAGCAAGGTTGGGGGTAAGTGTTATAAGGTGATACTGGATAGTGGTAGAACTGATAACTTAGTTTCTGAGGAGATGGCACAAAAGCTTGGTTTGAGAAGACTTAAGCATCCAAGTCCTTATAGGATTGGTTGGTTGCATGATGATCATGTGCTAGAAGTAAGGGAACAATGCATGGTGAATTTTTGCAGTATTATGTGACATAGTGGTTATGAGTCATGTCATGTTTTTCTTGGTAGAACTTGGTAGTAGGACAGAGAGGTTGTTCATGACTATAAATAGAACATAATTACCATTAGGAAGGATGGTAAGAGGTGTAGATTTCTTTCTTTGATGGATAAGGAGAAGGAGGTGAAGAATCTGAGTCTTTGCAGAAGGTATGAGCTGAGAGAAAACCAGAGGAATGAGCCTAAGGTTGGATCTGATGGTGAGTTGGATCTAAGTCATGTTCTAGACCTGGTTGATGGTGGGAGGAAGGTAATGCATGTTGTGGATGAGGAGGATTTGTGGATGTAGAATAAGTATGGGACTATTGTCCCTTATTCTTTGAGATTTTCAAGAGTTGTTCTCATGGAAAATATTTTTTGTACCATGGGTGTCGGATGCAGGAACATCTTGGGTCCTTGGTAATCTTGCATCATCCAAAAAAAATTGGTGCTTTGGTGAAATTTTGTTACCAATTTGTGTTTTCTTTCTATTCTTGGTCACCAGTTGGGTGATTGTTGGCTCAGTGGAGTTCTTTGGATCTTCAGAAGGTGTGGTCATGATATGGTGTTCATGGGGTCATTAGGAAGCTTTTTCTATGAGCACAACTCCTTTGGATTTACCATTCTCAAGTTATAATGGATTTTATGACTGGATATAAGAAGAAGTTTTTGGTTCTAGGCAATTTTTTGAGATTCTGTGAGCGGTCAATCCATAGAGAGTTTGGTAGGAGAAGTGAAAAGGGTTTGTTCATTTCTATTCATAGAGTCAAGATCTATGATTGTACTCCTCGAGGTGCCATGGTTTGAGAGATAATATTATTTCTCTATCATTTGTTGATGTTCTTCATGACACGAGTTTAGTGAGTTAACTGGTCGAATGACTATAGTTGTAGTCAATGTTTCTGATCCGTGGAGCTGAATGGTGTGATTTCCTAGGTGGATCTATGTGTGTCCCACTTTTTTGTTGGAAAGGTCCTTACAAAATGATTAAATGTGAAAGTATAGTCACAGTATATCTACCTAATCACTCCGAATATCTAGCTACAACATAATCTCTCCCAAGAATAATCACCTCTATTTTCTCCATTTTTCACATAATCTCTCCCCTTTGACATCAATGGCAAAGGACCAAAGACATAAAAAAGAACTAAACTCGCCTCAAAAGGAAAAAATAAGAAAACCATAATAACCATAATAATTCTCCCCCTAAGGAGTAGTCTCCAAACTCATTAATCCAGTGAATGATATTCTGATAGATTTTTTGGAATGATGTCATCTTTGGCATCAGTAGTTTTGATCAAGAGGGGCTATCACACCAAGATTCTCCCTGAGATACACAAATGTATCCTTAGGAAAAGGTTTTGTAAAAATATCAACAATCTATTCCTTTGTAGACACAAATTCCAGTTTCAGTTCCTTTTCACTAACTTTATCCCTCAAAACATGATACTTAATATAAATATGCTTTTTCTTTAAATGGGACACAGGATTCTTTGAGATATTTATAGAACTAGAATTATCACAGTAAATAACAATAGGTACATGAATTCTTATCCTTATATCCTTCAACATTTTCTTCATTCAAGCAAGTTGATTACACTTTATTACAACAACAACATACTCAGCCTCAACAGTAGATTGAGAGATACAATCCCGCTTCTTACTAGTCCAAGAAACTAGTCTGTTACCAAAAAAGAATGCACCTCCACTAGTATTTCTCCTATCATCCACATTACTTTCCCAATCAGCATCAGTGGATGCACATAGAGTAAAGTCATCATCTTTTTCATACCATAATTTGTAATCAACTGCACCCTTCAAGTATCTAAAAATTCTCTTGACAACAACGATATGTGATTCCTTCGGTTCAACTTGATATCTTGCAACAATTCCAACAACATTTGATATGTCTGGTCTAGAAAGAGTTCAATATTGCAATCCTTTGATCATAGATCTGTATAATGTCTGACTAACACAAGGGGAATCATCATCCTTAGTTGAATTGCAACCAGTAACAATAGGAGTTCCTACCAGTTTTGAATCTTCCATACCGAATTTCTTCAACAATTCTTTGACATACTTGGACTGTGTGATAAAAATCCCTTTATCCAACTATGTAATTTGCGATCCAAGAAAGAATTTCATCTCACCTATTATAGATATCTCAAATTATTTTTACATTTCAATGACAAAAACTCTACTCAACTCATCATTACCACCAAATATAACATCATCAACAAATACTTCAACAATCAAGATATTATCATCAATTATCCTAAAATATAAGTTACTATCTGCAGTACCCTTACTGAAACAAATTTTATCAAAAACATGTCCAATCTGGCATACTAGGCTCTAGGAGCTTTCTTTAATCCATACAAATCTTTCTGCAATTTACAAACCATATCTCCTTCCCCGGTTAGAGTAAAACCATCATTCTTCTCAATAAAAACATCTTCCTCTAGTTTACCATTTAAGAATGTAGACTTAACATCTATATGATAGACTTTAAATTTTCTGCAAACTACATATGCAAGAAGTAATTAACAACTTCAAGTCTAGCTATAGGAGAAAAGGTATCTCTAAATTCAATACCTCCCATCTATGAATATTCTTTGCATACCAATCTTTCTTTGTTCCCAACCACTTTACCATCTTCATTCAACTTGTTTCTGAATACCCATTTAGTACCAATCACATTTTTGTCAATAGGTCTAGGAACAAAAATCCAAGTCTTGTTCTACTCAATCTGATCAAGTTCTTCTCTTATTGCTTTCATCCAACTCTCATCATTACATGCATCCTTTATATTTTTAGGCTCAAATTACGATAACAAACATGTTTCATCCCTTGTAATTTTTTATCTAGTTTGAACACCTCTATTCTTATCACCAATAATGACATCTTCAGAATGATTAATCCTTGCATACGATGGAGTTTTTGGTGTAGGATTTGTAGCAGACCCTTCGATGTCAATATTCACTTCATTTTCCACAGGTTCTTTCTACTCTTCCGATCCATCCTGATTCTGATTTTGCACTTCCATAATCTTATTGTCTTCTTTAGCTATACCATACCAACATGTTCTTTTTTATCTCTGCACATTCTCATCATGTTTAACATTTTAACTTTCAACAATCTTCTTCAATCTGTAGTTATAACATTTATATGCTTTTCTCTTTGTAGAATACCTAAGAAATATTCCCTCATCACTTCTTGGATCAAACTTTCCAATATCCTCACCTCTCTTAATGTAGCATTTACTTCAAAAAATTCTAAAGTATTTCACTGTAGGAATATGACCATACCATATTTCATAAGGAGTCTTACCAATTCCCTATTAAATTTTTACTTGGTTCAAAGTATATACTACGGTGCACATTGTTTCTCTAAAGTAGATCTACAAAAAATTTCCTTCAATCATCATAGTCCTAGTTGTGTCTAGGATAGTCCTATTCCTGCCCTCTACAACACTGTTCAACTTCGGGGTTTGCAGAGAAGAAGTCTATCTCTTTATCTCATGTTCTTCACAAAATGCATAAAAATCACCAGATGTAAATTCTCCACCTCTGTCTGATCTTAGGCAGTTTAATCCTTTTTGAGATTATGTTTCTACCATCATCTTGAATATCTAGAACTTCTAAAAAGCTTATGATTTCTCTTTAAAAAATGTAACCCACGTCATCCTTGAATAGTCAATTACAAGTAGAAAAAAATATCTATCACCATAATGGCTTCTTTTCTTAGTAGGACCACATAGATCTTTATGTACCAAATCCAACACTCCATTTGAAGAGTATGTCTTATTCTTAAAAGTAGATCTAGTCTGTTTACCCAATTGACATTCTTTGCACATGTTGTTAGGATTCATCAGTCTGCATAAATCTCTTACAACATTATTAGTGCTAACTCTCACCATATTATCAAAGTTTACATGACAAAATCTTCTATTCCATAACCAATTTTCATCACTCTTAGCAATCAAATATTTATTCTTGACAATTTTCAAATGAAATAGATTACCAATAGTTTGTGTATCTGAAGCAATTAGCTTTCCTATACTTCCAATGATCTTGTAGATTTCATCCATGAATTCCAATTTGTAACCTTTATCCAATAGTTTTACAACACTCAACAAATTATGACTTCAACCTTCAACATACATGACATCAACAATATTGTTTTTACCATCAAGAGTAACAGATCATTTTCCTTTAATTAAACAAGGAGCATTATTACCGAATCTAACAACAGCGCCATAATAATACTCAAGATTCACAAACTTATCCTTATCACCAGTCAAATGATGTGAGAATCCACTATCAATGATCCATTCATCTCTTTTAACAACTCGTGAAACTAATGTATTTTTCTCATTAGTTTTATCTTCTTCAATACCAATAAACACAATTTCTTCCTCACTAGAAACAGATTCATCATTAGTCACACCTTCTTCAGCAACATAAAAAGTTTTAGGAACCTTAGAATGATATTTCTTAGATTTTTCTCTAAAATCCTTAGAGTTTTTGTTTGGAGATCTAGATACAATATGACCACTCTTATTACAATTGAATCATTTCAAAGGTAACTTTCCTTCATACTTACTGGAGCCCTTAGGTAGTCTTCTCACAATCAAAGATTCAAGTTCATCAATCTTCCTCTCTTTCTCCGTGATCTCTTCAAATCTTTAGCATAGTGTTTGAATTTCATCTTTGTAGAGCTTTCTCCCTGGTCATAGTTTGTCACACTAGTTTTAAATACAGTCTCAACCTTTAGAAGTTCCTTACTAAGTGTAGTCATCTCATAGACACAACGTCTTCCTGCAAAAGCTTCTCTTGAAATGCCTCTTATAGTTCTCAATTCCTCAATAGTAGCAACTTTCACATTGTAACATGCGAATAAAGATCTCAGAATCTTCTCTAAAACTTCATTATCTGTCAAGGTACCACAAACACATTTGATTGCACAAACCAGATCATTTACTCTCTGCAAACAGACTGAGGCAATTTCACCTTCTCTCATTTTCATATTTTTCTTTTAATCCCTCATGTGAAGTCCTTAATCCATAAATGTGAGAATATTTTGAGTTAGATAAGGCGTTGATCAAGGTCTCCCTTGCTAACATGTTCTTGAATTTATTATTTTCATTTGCAACAACATTTGTTATGTCATTCGTAATAGCATAAGGCTTCTCAGTGATTTGCAAGTATTCATCTTTTGTCCCCATGCATATAGGGTAGTTAGTCATACAATCCTTCCAAATCAGATAGTTATTTCCATCAAACTTCGGTCTCTCTTTTCTTATACTTTCCATGATGAATCTCCTTCAAGTGGTAAAACTTCTTCAAAAGAACTCAACTCTAATACTAATTTTTAGGCCCAAAAGGAGGCAAGAACAACTGAGAGGGGGGAGTGAATCATTTGTACACACCTAATTATAAATTAATTTTCCTTTATCCACTTGGATTTGAAAGATAAACAATAATACAAGATTCGCAACAAATAACACATAACAATAAGATTTGTTCTCGAGGAAACCCAGTTAAGGGAAAACCACAGTGGGAATCAAACCCACAAGATAAATGTACTCTACTAAAATTGTTCTCTAGTTAAGAGAAAATAGAGAACAAAGGGTGCACACAAAACCACATGGTTACAACCCAATCTGTAGGCTCACTTCCCAGAGCTCATTTCTCACAATACAATTAGAGATCTGGCCCTTAGTCGGGTTCATTGATCTAACTTCAATTACAACAAAGTGGGCATACAGTCCATTACAACCAAACTAACAAATAGCATCTCCAATGCGTATATAGTTCCAGTGAAGTAAAAAATCTACCTTAAATGCAGAATACAGATATCAAAATTTCTTCTTACAATCACACATCTCTCTCATACTTCACAAATAAAAAATGATCTCTCATTTATACCAATTATAAAGAATAATCAGCCACTATGTTAGCTAAGACCTATTACAATAAAATATATAAATATTATGCTCAATCTCCAAAGCCATCCAAATCAAGTCAGCTAATACTTAGATGGGACCTAAATATTCAACCACAAACACAATTGTGTATCACCAAAGCAACATCAAGAATCACAACACATTACTTCATCAAGTTGGCTAGGACCTAAATTTAGAAATGCCAACATGCTACCAAAACAGCCAATCAGATCACCTCAAACGATGTAGTCAAATAGAAAAATCATCATACGATCCAAGAACACCAATAAGTAGCATGAATACCATCCCGAAAATTCATATTATCTCATCTTCATCTCCGATTAACAAGAACACTAAAATACCAAACTGTGTCACAACAAAAGATAGCTTGCAGTACTCTAAATCATTAACAACACTTGTTGTGAACACAATGATAAGGCACCATGTAACCACGAGCTTGAAAACCTCTGAAACATTAAATATAAGATGTACCGATCCAAATACTCATCTACTATACACCTGAACAGTGTAATAACAACAACTAGAAACTCCATCATACCTCACTCAAACTGTCATCCAAACTTCTGTGAATCTCTGTAGATAATCTACAGACATCTTTGAACAATACCTCATGATTGTAACTCAAGATCTTCAACATAGCACCCGAACAACTAAAATATTCTTCACTGAACATACTGAACACTTTTTGAAAAAACAAATAGTATGTTGACATCAATGACAAAACATTAGTGTCAGCACACCCAAGTACCAAACTCTAACATGGTCAACAATATTCCAACACCTGCATCATTGTACATTGATGCGAATAATCAAGCGATGGACATTAAGAGTAAAACAAATATCCTCCTAAGGGCAAATGAGGACATACAATGATAAGACAATTAAATATAGAAATAATGATGAATCTACAATACTCTAGGCCCTACAATGAGATATGCTGCTAGAGCAATGAATGAATTGAAGGGTGAGAAAGGAACTGATAAAGAAACTAATGAAGTATAGCATAATGAGTGCAAAATTTAGGGCCACATGAAAGGTAATTATCCTAGAAAGATGTTTTGTGAGATTTGCTAGGTGGTGGGTCAATCAATAAAGGGGTGCCCATATAATTTAAATAATAAAAGTACATAAGTACTCTTTACACAGGGAGATGCCACTCCATCAAAGCCACATAATGTATCACTAAGTGATTATAGAAATAAGAAAGGATGAAAAATTCAAATAAAATATGACTCCAAAGGACAACCTATCATACAATGCTAACAATGTAGTGAATGAGAGATAAAAATTTATCAAGGAGAGAAGATTTCCTTTATTTGAATAGAACAAGACTTGGAGACTTGGAGATCTTCAATGGATGCTTGCCTTCAAATGTTAAATTCACCACTTCAATCGCACAACTTGAATTCTTTCCCTTGAAAGATATTTTTCTCTTGCATAAAGATAGCATATAGATTATGGATCATAATAATGGATTTCAAAATGAGAGGAGAGATCCCCTTTTATACTTCTTTCGGGATTCAAAATTAACAGGCCAACCACAGTGAGATTGGGAAATAAAACACCCCCACATTGGGCCCGGAGCCCACTTAAAACCAACCCCCAAGGACAATGACAACTTGGGTCAGCCTTGTCTAGGAAAAGGCCAACTTAGGTCAGCCTAGTCCCATAGGGGTTAATTCCAAAGTGAATCCAAGGTTTGGGTAGTGTGAAATGTCTCGGGGAAAGAACATAAAAGATGTAGGAAATCAAGCATAAAGACCTTCATATCTAGGAAACACTAAAATGGGGTCTAGTAGGTTCTCAAAGACATCCATTAATGGATGCTAAATTTTTAGTATGGTACATTGAGCCCCCATTTTAGCGAGAGTATGAGACAAGTGCATACTCACAATAAAGTAGATCAAATGCATAAGATGATCTCATTAAGGTTAAGGAGATAAAGAAATGCCAAGCCCCCAAGTGACTTAAGTCCTCATAAAAACTAAAACCAAAATAAGAGAGAGAGAGAGAGAGAGAGAGAGAGAGAGAGAGAGAGAGAGAGAGAGCGATAAGAGTCTGTCTTATTATGAACCACACAAGGAAAGTGCTAAAAAAGATGGAATTGAATAGTCTAGCAAGTTGTATTGTGCTAGTTCAATCCATAAAAAAGGATTAATCCTTAAAAGAACATTCTTCCAATAATCAATCCAAAAACAAAACAATCAGTCCTAAGGGAAGGTAAGATTCCTTAGGGGTCAAAGAAGTATGGTCAGTCAAAGGACCAAATGTGTGTGGTCGGTCTAAGGACCAAATGTGTGTGGTCAGCCTAAGGACCAAATGTTTGTGATTAGTCTAAGCACCAATCATGTGCAGTCAATCTAAGGACCAAGTATGTGCAGTCGGGATCAGTATGAGGATCCACTGAAAAATAAAATATCTCTGTGTGTGTGAAATGTGAAGTAGAGTGTATGCCCCCACGTTAAAGCTATTGCAAATGCCTTAATGGGAGAAATAGATTTGATGGAGAGTACATGCATCCACAAGAAATGTTTTCATTGTGAAATGCCCCCAAGAAAGGACAAATCAAGGGAAATCAACACATGACAAAGGAGAGCAAAAAATGAAATATCATCCTCATATGACATAGTTCAGTAGGTCATATGATAATTGTCGAAATGAATTGTCACTATCCCCCAAAGGAAGTAAAACTAAAAGAATAATGGAAGACAAAAATGTAAGAGTTACAGAGAAGATTCTTTTTGGGCCTACATCACCGAGACCAAAAAGAATAGGTAGGTATCATTTTTCATCATCCCAAGAAGACAACACAGGCACATTTATGAAGAATGACACAAACACTACATAACATGTAACAACATATATAAGACAAGAGATACAAATAGAAGAATGTGTTTGATATTTTGATTCCTTTATCACCTCATGCCAATAGAGCAACAAGGGTCATTTAAAGAAATCTACCCAAACCATGAAACAAGTAACACAACATGGGGGAAGCACATCATGACAAACAAGAAAACATAAAAGAAAAGAAAAGATCCACCGTACAAGAGGAACTAGTCAAGCGTATCACTTTCCCACCCCCAATCTCAGTCCTTAATGTTTAGGAAAGGTGGGAAACTCACAAGAGGAGAAACATCAAGCACAATAGACAGAGCAATAGCCAGCTCCAAACAAAGACCTTATTGTGAAGAGAGGTCACTGTGTTCACTACTAGGAGTGATAGATAATTGTTGTGAAATCATAGATGGTAAATAATGATCAATATCAATAGTCTCATACATGTCATTAGAATCAGTAGCATGAATATCATTGTTAGCATCCAGAGCATCATCATCAAGAGTATCTTCTTCATCTAGATTTATTGTAATAGAATCCAAGATATGAATAGCATTGTCATGTTTGTTCTTTTTATTTTGGTTTAAATTCACTTCCTCCATTGGATCAAGAATGGGTGGGTCAAAGGAAAGAAATACATGAGAAGGTGTATGAGGTGAATCAATGTTTTGAGAAGCACATTGATAGGTTCTAGCAATACGCTTGCGACGATGATCACAGGCATGACAATTATGTTTGGTCTTGCTAGAAATTTGAGTTGAGATAGGATCAATCACCATCGGGTCCTTTTCTTCTTTAGGATGAGGTATGGAAGGAACCACACTAGGGTGAGAGATGGGTTGACAAGTACGTGTATAAGCAATAAGAAGAAAAGGTATAGGTGGTGTAGGAAGAATTCCACGTATAGGGAAAAGAGATGGAACATCCTTAGGTTTTCTAAGTTCACAAATCTTTTGAATCTTGTAGGCTTGATATGATCTAAAGAGATGGTCAAGATAGGTTTGAGTTGATTGAGGTGTAGAAGGCAAAAATAAATCAAGGCCAACTGATTCTTGAGGCATGGTTAACATTCATGATTTCTCCATTATGAGGAAATTCAACTTCTTTATGAATAAGAGAATTCATGACATACATGGAGTTAAGCCAAGGAAGACCAAGTTTGACTTGAAATTGATCAGAATTTGGAATGACAGTGAAGGTAACATCTAAATTTTTATCACCAACTTCAATAGGGAATAAAATGAAACCATGTGAAGGATAAAGGAAACCATTGCAAGTCTGAATCCTAACATTAGATTTATCATAAAGTCTTTTTGCAATTTTTTAACTTAAAAGATGTTCTTCAGTTATCACATTCACCATGCAAGTGATCAAGGGTACCACTAGTAGGAAGTTCATTAACCTTTGCAACAATATAGAGAGAGGACCATCAAGTTCTTTAATTGTGTAAGTAGGTTCAAAGTTAATGCAAGGATGAGATAAAGGTTTAGGTTTAACTTGCTCAACTTGGTTAACAACATGGTTGACTTCATTAACTTTGTTATCATAGTCAATTCATTGGGAAGAAGAAGGTTGATCAATAGTATTAGTTGAATGAGATGGAAAAAGATTGGTATTGATTTGAAATTCCATGGGAAATATATGCCCCCAAATTTCTTACATTGAAAACCATTCTTATGAAGGAGCATCTTGGGTCCTTGGTAATCTTGTATAATCAAACAATAATGAATGACCGATTTAAGGAATGAGGTCATGGAAGGGATCATGACTTTTGTTACTGGATTGTGAAGAAATAATGCATCTGATGATGGTTTTGAGGAGGCTGTAGATGGATTTGGAGTTGCAGATGTTGCTAGATCTTTTGGGAGTGAGGGATCTGACCTGTTGGTGAGACCTATAGATAGGCTAGGTGTTGGTTATAGGTTGGAAGTATCTAGTTTCTTAGGTACATTTAATCCAAAAGAATTGATCAATTGGATAGGTGAGTTGGAAGATTAATTTGAGTTAGAAGACATCTAAAGCCCATGGAGAGTAAGGTTGGTGTAGACAAAGTTGAAAGGACATGCAAATTTGTGGTGGAAAGAATTGCAGAAGGATAGAGAGGAAGAAGGTGAAATGAAGATCACTCGGTGGAGGCTAATGGTTTCAAATTTGAAGACTAAGTTCATACCTGAGGAATATGAATTGAAGTTGTTCAAGAGCTTGTAAAACCTAAAGTAGAAGGATTTGAATGTGAAGGATTATACTGAAGAATTTTACAAGGTAACTATTAGATCTATTTATAGAGAACTTTCCAAAGAGAAGGTGGCTAGGTATGTGAATGGTTTGAAGTTTAATATTCAGGATGAGATGAGTATGTTGAAGATTGGATCAATTGAGGAGGACTATTAGTATGGCCTAAAGATAGAAGACAAGTTGAATAGGAAATAAAAGAATAACTCTAGAAGAATAGAGAAACAAACTTCAAGTGATGATAAGGACAAGCAAGTAGTTGAGGTAGAAGCTAAAATGGTTACACCTAAGGAAGGTAATGGTGGTAATTTGGTAAAGAGTTAAAAGGTAATTACTTTAAGTGTGGCTTGAAAGGACACATGGCTTTTCAGTGTAAGGAAGACAAGAAAGTTGCTTGTGTGAGTGAAGAAGGTGGACCATTTGCTGGTGAATCTAACATAGCTCCTAAAAATAGGGAAGCTCTTATGTTTTGAAGATGGAAGGTGAATAAGGAGGTAGAACCTTGTCAATGGAAGAGTTTATTCAGAACCAGAAGAAAGGTTGGGGGTAAGTTTTATAGGGTGATACTGGATAGTGGTAGAACTGATAACTTAGTTTCTGAGGAGATGGTGCAGAAGCTTGGTTTGAGAAGACTTAAGCATCCAAGTCCTTATAGGATTGGTTGGTTGCATGATGATCATGTGGTAGAAGTAAGGGAACAATGCATGGTGAATTTTTGCAGTATTATGTGACATAGTAGTTATGAGTCATGTCATGTTTTTCTTGGTAGACCTTGGCAGTATGACAGAGAGGTTTTTCATGACTATAAATAGAACATAATTACCATTAGGAATGATGGTAAGAGGTGTAGATTTCTTCCTTTGATGGATAAGGAGAAGGAGGTGAAGAATCTGAGTCTTTGTAGAAGGTATGAGTTGAGAAAAAACTTGAGGAATGAGCCTAAGGTTGGATATGAGTCATTTTCTAGACCTGGTTGATGATGGGAGGAAGGCAGTGCATGTTGCAGATGAGGAGGATTTATGGATGAAGAATAAGTATGGGACTATTGTCCCTTATTCTTTGAGATTTTCATGAGTTGTTATACTAGAAAATATTTTTTGTACTATGGGTTTTGGATGCAAGAGTATCTTGGGTCCTTGGTAATCTTGCATCATCCAAAAAAAATTGGTGCTTTGGTGAAATTTTGTTACCATTTTTGTGTTTTCTTTCTATTCTTGGTCATCGGTTGGGTGATTATTGGCTCACTGGAGTTCTTTGGATCTTCAGAATGTGTGGTCATGATATGGTGTTCATGGGGTCATTAGGAAGCTTTTCCTATGATCACAACTCATTTGGATTTACCATGCTCAAGTTCTAATGGATTATGTGACTGGATCTGTAAGAAGAAGTTTCTGGTTCTAGGCAATTTTTTGAGATTCTGTGAGCAGACAATCCATAAAGAGTTTGGTAGGTGCAGTGAAAAGGGTTTGTTCATTGCTATTCGTAGAGTCAAATTCTATGATTGCGCTTCTTGAGGTAGTGTGGTTTGAGAGTTCCTATTATTTCTCTATCAATTGTTGATGTTCTTCATGACACTTGTTCAATGAGTTAACCAGTCGAATGATTATAGTTGTGGTCGATATTTCTGATCGGTGGAGCTGAATGGTGTGATTTCCTAGGTGGATCTATGTGTGTCCGACTTGTTTCTTGGAAAGGTCCTTATGAAATGATTAAATGTGGCATTTAATTAGGGTTTATTTTGAATGGGTCTAAAATGTTTCTTGGGATGTGTAATCATTTGTTGAGGCTGACCTATTGGTGGCTGTGTATAAATTTAGGGCTTGCACTCGTTTGGGGGGAAGAATAAGTTTGGAGAAGGGATAAGTAGCAGAGAAGCTTCTAGAGGATATCTCTGAGACTTAGAAAGATCTAGGAGTAGGTCTAAGTTGAGTTGTTTTTCTTTGTACTTGGCTATAACCGGGAAGGCCTTACAGCCCGACATGTATGAAGAAATTATGTTTAATAAAGCTATTGTTTTGGTTCAAATTTTGTTGTTCTTTGTTATTTCCATTGTGTTGAGTCTTGCTGCAAGGTTAGATATCTACTTTGGGGATTCTTTGTCCTTGTGTGCATCACATTCTCACTCGAAATTCAGAGTTTGAGTCCATCTAAAATGAACCAAACCAAAGAGAGAAAACCACGAGTGCTCCAGGCAGAGGCAAAAATGTGTTTGATGTAGGCACACACTACAAATCTAAAGCACCTAAAGGCCAGGGTGACAGAGGAGAGGGAGATGAGGCAGAGAAGGAGGCAGAGGGGCCATAGCTTCTGGTAGGAAACCCCATCTAAACAAGGCCAAGCGTGGTGAAGAGGAGGGGCTAGAAGCCAATCTAGGGTTTGACTTCCATATAAAATCTAGTTTGTAAAATAAGTGCACCCCATTAAGTCTTCATTTATGTTCATACCTCATTTAAATTAATGACATTGGAATATTTTAATTAACTGTAGATTTAAGTGTGTTGGTTCTTCCTTGTAATATTCTTTTATGTAATATTGCAATCAGTGAGACCATGTTCCTTTGCAGGATACTACCATGAGTTTTCTATGATTTTATGAACGCCTATACACTATTTTGAAAGATTCCAATTTGACACAGGTAGGGAGGATGTTGAAAAAGGTTGTAGAATTTTTGTTTACACCTGTCAATTGCATTTGCTTGAAAGCTTCAAAGGCATGTTAGTTTTGTGCATATCTAGTGTAGATAACTAAATTTTGTCACCTTAATTGTGTTGTAATTATCCCATTTAATCACCTTAGTGTTATGCTATTGACTAAATTTATTATTCCAATTAATTAAGTCTATTATCATTTTCCATCCAACCAAATCTGTTATGATATTGCTATCAAGATTCAACTGTGTAGTTTTGGAGTCAAATTCATTGACACATGTTTCATGAGTAGTGGTTCACAAGAATCTATCTCTTATGAGAATGAATGGTTACACTTAATGCTCATTGCATCTAGGTGAAGCATTGTGAATTCTTGGGAGTTACAATATTTTATGAGCTATGGTTCATAATGTTTCATGAATAGTGGTTCTTTTTGGGAGGTTACAATTTTTCATGAGTTGTCGTTCATAGTGTTTCATGAGGTATGGTTCACAATAACTCATCTCTCATCATAATGAATGGTTACACTTTATGCTCGTTGCAACTAGGTGATGCTCACTGAGGTGAAGCATTGGGCCCTCTTGGGAGGTCACCCATCCCAATACTTCTCCAATTCAAGTGCGCTTAACTAATTATGTTGTCAAGTTATTTGCACGTCTCATAACAACATTTGATTTGTAAAATTCATGTTGAGTGACTTTGTCAATTAATTGATTACATTATATTATTATCCCTAATATCACCATGTATCTAATTAATTAATCAATCTTTCATTTATGTATCCACATATATCTAATTAAGTTAAAAAAAAAAATCTAATTATGCTCACTTGTATTTCATTCAATAGTCAAAGTCAGTAAGCTAATGATTCAATCCCACATCTCACTCAATGTCAATTAAATTATATTTTACATGCATCAATCAAATTTGTTAAGTAATAAACCAATCAAGTCAATTCTTAATCAATCAAGTTAATTGACTGATCAATCATGTTAGTTGAACTAATCAGTTAATTTTAGGTAATTGATCAGTTAGGTTAGTTAGTAAATAATGTTGTTTTATGGACTTGTGGGTGCTCAACTGCATCTGTGACTATCCATCTAACTAAACCTCAGGATACATAAGGAGAATTTAAGAATTTTTTTCCCTTGGTAAGCTATTCTTTTTAGTTTTCAGTTTAGGATTTTTTCTTAACTATTGCCCATGTATGCATTTGATTTCAGAATAAGTTAAAGTGTTAATGCGTGAATATATTACATTCTCTATTGGACATCAATATCTAACTTTTATGAATTTTGTCAATCAATTCAGGTGCATTTTCTATGATTATGCATTTTTTATGCATGTCTACCTAGGATTTTCCATCTATGATATCTCTCACAAAAATTCCCCCACCATTATGCTTTGATGCAGGTCCATACCCTATTCCAAAGCTCCTATTTTGGCATAGGCAGGGTGGACATTGGTAGACAATTTGGCTTTATACCTGCCAATTGCATTTTTGTAAAGTTTTTAAAGAATTTTCAAAAAATTAAATTTCTTGAAATTTTGCACTAATTGCATTCTTTGGGATGACATATCTTTGAGGCATTCTATCAAACAATTCATGCACCTTGTTTGTGCTTAAAAATTAAACTTCATTATGCTTTGATAGATATCCATACCTATTCCAAAGCTCTCATTTTATCACAGGCAGGCCAGGGATGCCGACAAAGGTTGTTGAATCTAGCTTTACTCCTACTAATTGCATTTTATTGAAAGTTTTTTAAGCTTTTTCCACAAATATTTTTTGTGCATATCTTGCAATCATTGCAATTTGTGAGACTATGTTCTTTTGCAAGATGCTTCCATGAGTTTTCTATGATTTTATGGATTCCTATACATTGTTTTGAAAGCTTCCAATTTTAAACAGGCAGAGAGGATGTTGAAAAAGGTTGTAGAATTTGTCTTTACACCTGCCAAATGCATTTTCTTGAAAGCTTCAAAGGCTTGTTATTTTTGCGCATATCCAGTGTACCTAGCTAAAGTGTTGGCAGGTGGCCCGATGAGCATAACATAGAGGTTTTTATTAATGGAAACAATACTTATTGACATGGTCGCTTGGAGTGCATTCCAGTTTTGGAGATTTTGTTTGGAAAAATGACGAAGTCTAGGAAGTAGTTGACAAGGTACATTTACACAGTTTTGACTAGGGAGCACAATATGTGACAAATCAAGTCCTACGAGATTAGAGGAATGCATTATGGGATGTATTAGACCTTCAGTTAAGGTCTCTTTCATTTTGGAGTAGAATAGAGAGAGTTACAACTTGTTGAAGTTATGCAAAAATAGTGCAACTGTGAAACATGGCAAATAAGTGGTCGCAATATTTAAGGGAGTATAATGTGGAATCCATAAGTGCAACTTTGGATTTGGTTTGGGTCCTACACTACTTTTGTAGATGTATGATCGCTGAATGTGTATTTACTAATTGATTAAGTGTTGGACATGTTTTGTGATGTATTTGTGAATTGACTGGAAGAGTTATGAGATCGAGTATATATGTGAAGATGTTTTGAGATGCGAAGATGTATGTGGAATAGATAGATGCATTGTGATGTCAGAATCAGACAAAGGATGTTGTGAGCTATAACTGGGACTACTTGAGCATAACAGATGCTTGTATAGTTCACTTCTTGATAAATCATTACATAAAAGACAATTTTGTATTGTAAGAGCAGTGAGCTCCTTGTATACCCCTAACAGGGTTTCTATCCTTTAACATGGATATGTACTAAATGTCCTATTCAACTCCTAACAGGGCTAGGTCTCCTAACATGAACATTATACTCTTAGTACATGATTTTTGGGTATAATCCCCATTGGGGTTTTCCCTTGGCTAGTGTTTCCTCGTGAACAAATCATGGTGTTATGAGTTGTTTACTTTATGTGTATATTATTCTTATTTAAGTAATTGCATGGTTAAGCTTGAATTTGTTAAGTTTAAAATTGAAGTGTTGTAATATTGATTTACCCCCCTCTTAGTATTACTTAATCCCAAAAATTGGTATCAGAGCTTGTGGCCCTTGGAGAGAAAGCCTAATAGCTTGAGGGAGATCTAGACGGATTCAAGTAGTTTGGAAGAAAAATTTGAGGTAGCACTTGAAGACCTTGATAAGGCAAAAGTTGATAATGGTAAATTGAAATTAAAATTGAGAAGAGCTGAGGGTTTCATAAAGAAGCTTAAGGAACAACTTGAACTTTCTAGGAACCAAAGGAAAGATCTTATGGAAAAGATACATGAGGAATATGATAATGATTCATCTGATCATATTAAACAGCTTGAAAAAGACAAAAAACTATTGAAACATGAATGCGAAGTTACTACTACTCAGATGGCTAAATAAATTCAAAAAAGAGAGATTGAAAGGCCATACATAAAGAGAACTTGAAGGATGCAAATGTATAGATGGGAAAGATGTAGTTTGAATTTGATGATTACAGAATCAAGTATCAAGAATTAGAAAAATATAACCACATCATTAAGGGAGAACTTATTGAAGCAAAGAATCACATTAAAAAAATTCATGCGAGAAGTGACAATATTGATGAATAGAGGGAAAGAAAAAAACCTAAAGGTGACATGACGTGAGTTGGCTTTGATAAAGAAGAATGCTCTAAATCTCAAGAAAGATAGTTTGAAGGTAAAATAGAAGAGACACCTAATCAGCAAGAAGACCTTATACAACAAGAGGTACCTAGAGAGAAAATGAGACCTTTCAGAGGAAGATGTTTTGGATGTAAAAAAGTTAGTCACATGAAGAGGGATTGCAGACGTGAGACTCCTTATAGGCCCTTTTCTGGTTATTGTTTTAGTTTCTATGAATATGGGCACAAGAAGGTAGAATGTAGAAAACCTGATCAATCAAGCACTAAACAAGATTACATCAGAGAAGAAACAACGACCAAGATTATATTTTACAAGTTCAACAACTTTGGGCACATCACGAGGAATTATAGGTTAATGTTAATCATAACATATCATCTCCTACATGTTATAAATTTAACAATCAAGGACATATAACAAGGTTTTGCAGGTATAATGGAGTTGTATGCAATAGAAGACCACCGCTTGTTGTTATGAAGAAAAAATGTTGGTGATGTTGGTAAGATCTTGGAATATTACAAGGATGAGTTTGATCAAATTTTTAAGAAGGAATGAGACAAGGACAGTGGTAAAGTATAGAAAGCGAAGGAACAAAGTGAGACTAAGGATTAGGGAGAATCAATAGGTGCTACTAAACCCTCGCCTGATGTTTCTACTTTAGCCTAAATGGTCAAGCATGGCCTTAGGGAGATCTTTGTAGAAATAACAAAAATCTATCTAGCCCTTGTTTGTGTAGAATAAGATGATGTGAGCTTATGGACAGTAAATATGATTGGTTTTGAGTTTATATCTGAGATCGCATGGTTATACACATTATATTGGATGATCGCCAGAAAGTTGGGTGACTGAATCATTTACAGACTTACAAGTTCATTGGGAAATGTGTTAATCTATACACGACAAACGATAAGTTCATTTACTTAAACATTTCTAATCATCATTCAAGAAGAACTGAAGGAGACTAGAGGAGCAAGCAAAGAAGCTAGAGCATTTTTGTGATCGCTGAGTGTGCATACCCTAGTTCATCGAGAAAAAGGTATTTTGATCTTCTGATAGCTTTGATCATTATGGATAATCTATTAATATTTTATGTTAGTGAGAGGCTGAGGTACAAGTTTAAGAAACACCCTTACAAGTCCACAAAGGATGACCTTGAAGGTGCATTTTCACAAACTCCATATGACGTGCTTCATGTGGATGATATGAGGGCATACATACATTGAAAGTATGAGTCATTGAGGGACTTTGAAATCTTCAAAGAGATGAAAGACATGATAAAAGATGATGGAAATTGGAGAGATGAGTTCGCTCATTTATAGAACTTGAGCATCATGCGAATGATAGAAGTCTATGAGTTTGATGAGGAAGAATGTATTAAGATTGTTCTTAGTAGACTCCATGGCCATTTTTTATGGATATGTGAGAAACCTATTAAGATTTACAGTGAGTTGATTCATGATGTGACTATGTTGGATAGTATTGGCATTATCCCTGTTGTGGAGAAGACAAGAGGGCAATGATTATTGCCGACATCTTTCAGCAAGATGTGAAACTGATTTCTATGGTTTTGGGGTACAAACTTCATTACAACAGCCAACCTAATTTAGTTTTCGTGGGTGTTATCATGATGGCTTATAAAATGGCGAAGGAGAACGTGAAATGCGACTTGTGCGAAGTACTAAGACATAAATTCCTAGGAGCGTTAAGAAGATCAAGCGAGACAAATCAAAAGAATTCAGGTTTGGATCTCTACTGATACAGATCTATATTCACATAGTTCATAAGTATCCTGGAATGCACCCTAGGGCATGGAAAGACAGTGAACCCATGGGTATTGAAATAACTAACAACTATAGAAGGAAAAATAATACATGGGTTGATGGAGAACTCTTCGCAATGTTCAAAATTCTTCAAAGACAAATGAAGGAAAGAGTGAGAATCCCTAAGGCAATAGTTGAGAAATACAAAGATACAATTTGTTTCACGGTTGAAACTGATTGTGTATGCTTTGAGGCAGTTGAACCAAGGAAGAAATGGAGTTACCCTATGGGTTATGAGGTTAGTGCAAAGGTTCTTACTATGCAATTAGAATATGTTATATCTTCTAAGATTGAATCTTCTGAAGAAAGATGGAACACTTCTGAAGAAAATTTTGCCAAAATTAGAGATGACCAAACTAGGGCAGCAAGAAAAAGAAAGATTGAGAAAATGGTTGATAATGTTGCAGAAAAGGCAAGTATAAACATAGATGAGATGAAAGAATTTAGGAAGAAGATAGCAAAATGAGCTTTTGGATTGGCGAGCATTGCTCCTGCAACCCTTCCACCTCTTGAAGCTGTAGAGGTTGTTGACTCACCTCCTACTGTGGTTGATGTACATGATACCACTCCTACACCACCTAAGAGGACATCGTAGAGAATAAGGATGACTGAGATAGTGAAGGAAACAAAGATTCTTGTGAGAAGGACAAGGTCATCTAAACAAAACTCACTTCCTAAAAGGCAGAGGACTGGTGTGGAGAAGAAAGAAGAAGAGAAGAAAGAAGAATGAAGAGAAGAAAATAGAGGAGAAAATTGAAGATAAACCAGCTGAGAGACAACTTTGGAAACCTGATCTAAGTATGTTGGAAAAGAGGATAGTCGATCAAGGAAAGTTGAATCAATTACCTAAATACTATGAGAGGTACAATGATAATGACAAAATTCTAATTGAAGACATTGTTATTAATCATATGCAAGTCTTTAAAATGAATCTACTTGAAATAGAAGGTAGTATTCCTAAAGATCTGTGTGATAAATTGGAAGTAAGGAATCAATTAACACTTAAATAAGATGAACATATAAGAGTAAAAGCCATAGAAACATGCTACTTGTTGGTTCACTTTTTGAGAATGAAAGAATAATGAAAGCCATTAAGCCCCTTCTAAAAGTAAAAACTAGATTGATAAAGATTATGGGGAGAAAGTATGATGAAGTAATTGAAGAAACTAACAAGGCTATTGATAAGGTACTAATGAAAGTTGAAACAGAAGAGTCTTCACCTCCCAATCACAAGGATACTAAGCCCAAAACCATTCTCAAAGGAGAGTCTTCTAAGTTTGAAAAAGTACACATTGACTCATCTAAGGATGAAGATGATAGTAACCATTTCTTCAGTATAGTTAAGCAATGAGATTTTTTTGTTGCTAGTGTGCCTGTGTCTTTGGACACTTCGCAGGATATTGGTGACCCTTTTCAAGGGATTGTAGATACAATTATTGAGGTAGATGGTAGTAATGAATAAAGTACAGTCAACCTTGGCACATTGAATGGAGAATAAATGAAAGGAGCTACCGAGGAAAAAGATCAAGGCACTAAGGAAGAACTTAAAGAGAGATTGGTTGAGGTAAAGAAGGAAGATGGAATTGAGGAAAAAGGTAAGCAAGAAACTAATGTATCCATTCCTGTCTCTTCAAATCTATTGTTGGAAAGTGATGATAAACCAATGCATGTTGATGGCATGGATGAGGATGAATTGATGAAGTTGTCATTCATAGCCTTTGCTAAGGCTAAGGATAGATTAGAAAAGAGGACAAATAAAAAGACAAAGGTATTGGACAAGGCTGTAGATAGAATAAACAACATTCTACTCTTACCTTTCACCTTTCAGGTAAATGATACAATGGATAACATGAACAAAGTCCTTGATGAATTTGATGTTCACTTTACTTCTTTGGAGAAGGCTGCTACTATGAAAGTTGAGAGAGAATACATGGAAAATAAGTTAGAGGAGATATGTCAGTCATTGAAGTGGGATATCATTATATTAGATACCACTATCTCTGGTATTAGATCTTGCATTGAGCATGGAAAGAAGATGTATAGCTACTGCATAAACCTTTCTAGGCATGTACAGAATGTGGGGGACATAATCCATAATGATGAGAAGACATTGGATGACTTGGCAAAGAATTGTGAGTCCTCCTCACAATATTGTTTTGAGATGGATAAGGAAGTGTTCAGGTTAGTGGACAAAATTAGTGTGCTTGAAATTGAGAAGTCAAGAGTGTTGGGGAGATTTTCTATGTTTAGGAGTATGCCTACTCCTAAACTATCAATTCTGGAGAAACTCCTTGAGGACATGGAGACAACGAAGAAGTCCCTTGATGAAGCTCTGCCTACGGTACGAAATGATGCAGAGATATCATCCTTTTATTTGAATGGTCTTATTCATGTAGGTTAGACTTTGGAGAAGACATGGAAAGCAGATTCAAAGATCTTGGAAACATCTTTTCAAGGTATTCTTCATATGGTATGAGTTTTTGGTGAGCATCTCTACAATTTTGATATGTATATAGATATATTTTTGAGTATACCTTTTCCATCGATGTCAAAGGGGGAGTAATAAGCGTAGTATGAAAAATGTATAGTCAGAAGTGTAGTTTGGCATTTGACACTTAGTCATTTTTCACTAAGTGTTGTCATCAATGCCAAAGGGGGAGATTGTTGGCAAGTGGCCTGATGAGCATAGCATAGATGCTGTCATTTATGGAAACATTACTTATTGACATGGTCGCTTGGAGTGCATTCTTGTTTGGAAAAAAATGACTAAGTTCAGGAAGTAGTTGACAGCGTATAGTTACACAGTTTTGACTGACGGGCACACTATATAACGAATCAAGTCCTGCGAGCTTAGAAGAATGTATTATGGGATTTATTAGAGCTTCAGTTAAGGTCACTTTCATTTTGGAGTTGACTAGAGAGAGTTACAGCTTGTTGAATTTATGTGAAGATAGTGCAACAATGAAACATGAAAAATAAGCGGTCGCGATGTTTAAGGGAGTATAATGTGGAATCCAAAAGTGCTACTTTGGATTTGGTTTGGGTCCTACCCTACTTTTGTTGATGTATGATCGTCGATTATGTATTTGCTAATTGATTAAGTGTTTGACATGTTTTGTGAGTTGTCTGGAAGAGTTATGAGATCGAGTATATATGCGAAGATGTTTTGAGATGCGAAGATGTATGTGGAATATATAGATGCACCGTGATGTTAGAATCATACATAGGATGTTGTGAGCTATAACTGGGACTACTTGAGCATAAAAGATGCTTGCATAGTTCACTTCTTGATAAATCATTGTAAAAGACAGTTTTGTATTGTAAGAGCAGTGAGCTCCTTCTATACCCCTAACAAGGTTTCTATCCTTTAACATGGATATGTACTAAATGCAATATTCAACTCCTAACAGGGCTAGGTCTCCTACCAGGGACATTATCCTCTTAGTGCATTATTTGTGGGTATCATCACCACTGGGGTTTTCCTTTGGCCAGGGTTTTTCTTGTGAACAAATCATGGTGTTATGAGATGTTTACTTTATGTGTTTGTTCTTCTTATTTCAGTAATTGTATGGCTAAGCTTGAATTTGTTAAGTTTAAAATTAAAGTGTTGTAATACTGATTCACCCCCCTCTCAGTATTACTTAATCCTAACATAAAGTTTGTCACCTTAATTGTGTTGTAATCATCCCATTTAATCACCTTAGTCTCATGCTATTGACTAACTTCGTCATTCAAATTAATGAAGTCTATTATCATTTGTCAACCAACCAATGTTGTTATGATATTGCTATCAGTATTCAACTGTGTAGTTTTGGAGTCAAATTCATTGATCCATGTTTCATGAGTAGTGGTTCACAATTGTTCATGCTTTTTAGTTGTATTGTTAGAAGTTTTCCTTGACTATTGTCCATGTATGCATTTGATTTCAGAATAAGTTAAAGTGCTCAATAACAATAAGTTTTATTGAGAGTGGCATTCATCTATTCTTATGATAAAAGGACTTTGAATCTCCCATGTCTTGTAACCCTATTGCTCATTATTTGTTCATTTCATTACATCTTGTTCAAACATTCATTCTCTAGTCCTTGCTTATCTTCTTATGGCAGTTAATAACACTCTCCCACTACATCCCCGTTCACCAAGACACTGCATCACTACCCTTTGAAATTACTTGACTACTAATTTGAGCATCCTTCACAAGCTCTTATTTTTATGATTTCTTGTTGTGTTCTTTACACTTGTCAGAGTTTCCAAGAGATCATCTTGACTCACAGTCTTTTCTTCATTAGCTGCCCCTCTTTTCCTTAATGCCTTCTACTCTAAGTATTGCTTTTGATTCTTAGCAGTAGAGAGTGTTAATACATGCATCTATTCATTGTCTTTCACTATGTATTTTATACTATATAGGAGTGTTTTGTGCATGTACAACAGTGACCTTTACTGTCCTTACATTGTTGACTGCCTTCACATTGCATAGCATTGTATATGTCCTAATAGTCCATCATCTTAACAGCTACTTACTCAAACCATTGCTTTTTTTGTCTTTAATCTTTGACATTTCATTCCTACCCCTTGAGTGTTCACATCTTATCCTTCAAATCTAAGTTGTTGGTTCAGGTTCGGGTTCAAGTACATGTTTGAAAAACTGGTTTTCTGGTACAGAAAAAAATTGAAATGGAGTTTGGGTTCGTTAGTACAAAAACATGTTATATATATATAGATATATAAGATTAGAATGTCATAGAGTATCATAAACACAACAAAAACACCATAAAATTGTAATCGTAGTATCATATCAACATCAAATATTAAAATAATAATATTGCATTCAAGTATCATTAATTTGACTTTCAACAACCCTAGCTTGCTTGGGTTTGAACCCTGGTCAAACTCACAGGAAAACCAGACCAAAACCAGGAACCGGTTCGAACACAAGCCTGGTTCGAACACAAGCCTGGTCCGGCCATAAAAAAGCCGAACTCGGTAACATAGCTTCGAAGCATTAACATAATTTCAAACTGTAGTTTATGTCTTGCATGCAGGGATAGGAATAAGACTCAAGGTACTTCTTAACATAGCGTCAAAAAGTAGAGACTATTCTAGATCATAGTCTCTACAATAATTTCTGTCTTGAGATAGAATAGCTAGCCTGGAGATCAAGATCTTTTTGTCTACCGATGTTTTCTATATATTCATTATTAGAAATAGATTACTTTAGCTCTGCAAGTTCTAATGCAATTTATCTTGTTTGTAGAAAAATGTTAATGAGTGGCATTTTTTTCATTGATATATTTTTTCAAGGATAACGACTTGCTCTGAAATTTGAACATGCTGCGCCTTGTAGTTTTGGGTATTTATTCCCACCATTCAATCTTGCTTATGTAATCTAATAAACTAGCCACATGCTTTTAAATTTGAACTAAGAGGACCTCTTATGATGTGGATTCAAAATTTGGAGCATTGACAAGCCAATGGTAAAGTGTTGTTTCATGAATAAGGTCTATGGTATTTTGGTTGGGTCCAATGAAGTTACTAGATAATTTGATGCAGTCAAATTTTTTAGCTATTTGTTTCATGGATCAGACCTATGGAATTTTGGTTTGGTTCTATGAAGTTACTAGGTAACTTGACTCAGTCCAATTTTTAGTGCAGTTTTTTTTCATCCCTTTCTTGCACTAGTGCATGTAAACATTCTGTAGTGCACATGTATGAAAGATTCTGCTGCATTCACTAGTGCATGTAAACATCCTATAGTGCACATGTATGAAAGATTCTGCTGCATTAGTTCTGAAAGTTTTGCAACTGTCCTTTTGTTGAATTATATACCCCTTGCTTTCCTCTATTGATTTGGATGAGTTGAAAGCCCCCAATTAGTATATGCTTCTCATTATTTGTTAGAAACTATTCTCACAAATCTTGCAGATAACATGTATGACCATTTCCTAGAGGAGGAAGTAGGTATTACTTAAGATGTTGTAGTATCCCAGATATGTGACAAAATTGGTGAGAATGTACTTTAAAGGTCTCATTGAAACATGTTTTCTGAGTTTGATGCAAGTGAATGTTTTTGCTTCCTTATATGTTGTTCAATTTTTTTATTATCTCATTCCAATGGTTTCTTGCATAAGTACCATATCTATCTTATCCTTTTGTACTAGTGCTTGGAGAATTTGGAATTTCATACAATGTATATCTTGGTATCTTAATGTGCTTGATTTTAGTAATATTTTGACCATCCATAAACCAATCAAAACATACCACACATATTATAATACTTGAATTATGACCTTTTTAGTCCTTTAATCATCAACCACAATCAATAGTCCATAATCATGTCCTTCAGGATCTACTACTATTCTAAATTGGGAGGATAGCCAATTCGAAGGTGGTTTGATCCACCACTGTACTGAAGCTAATGTCTTTCACAAATTTGCCTGCAAAGCGAATTAATCATTTGTTCTTGCAAATTGTGCTTTTCGACTCTAACAAATTGCTTTGATGACCACATAAAAGCAAACATATCACCATAGGTTTCATTCTTCAGGATAGGGACCTGTTCCATATGATAACTTTATACACTTATTCCAACTTGTTTTTCATGGCCCTGACATATGAAGGTATGTCATCATCTTCTATAGATGATTTCCCTATCAACCACAAATATACTTCTGATGCGTATGTCAGCAGTTGATTGGAAGAGAAATGGTTTACCAACCATAACTGGTCTGCTGACTATTAGTACCAGTAATCAGTCGCCAAATGGAGAAGACCAAAAAAAACTTAAGGAAACATGGTTACCATTAGCAACTCACTGGTCAAACATAATAGCAAAGGTATAAGGTAAAGTGAGCTTTTTGATCCTTACTTGAATGTTTGATAAATCAGTCCACCATAAAGGAAGTAAAACATAGACATCAAGCAGGGAGAATAATGAATACATCTTATAAAATCTTCATTATGACATCAATGGGTAATCGACCAAACAACTTAGACTATTTTCCACCCTAAACATTGTTTTCAACAATATTGTTGACAGTGTTATACCTCCTCAACTATATTGTCTGTATCTCATTACACCACTGCATTCAATTCGTTTTGACTCGGGCAAAAAAATTAGAAGAGAGGAATTCAACTCATTCACGGATGTTTCTGATTTCTAGACTTTATACGACTCATCTGGGCTGAGATTTTTCTTTCTGCTTGCAGTAATTGGTTTGTTGAATTCTCTCAGGAAGTGAAAAAATCATGACAAAATCACAGGCAACCATGCCTGAATGTTCGAATCAATGGGGATCTACAGATTCTGAATGGGCATCTTCCCCCAAACAGACTATTATTTATACCACATTTGTTGAAACAGATTCAGATGGGTTCAGGGAGCTTGTGCAGAAGCTTACTGGTGTTTCAGAGGAAAAAAATGAAAAAGCTTCATGTCACCACGCCTGCATGAAATTCAAAAAAAAGGGGGCAAATCATATGGATATTTTGGTGCCCTAATCAAGGGTGGGGTTGAAGTGGGTATTCAGAAATCAGGGTTTAAACTTCACCAGAGAAGGCAATTTCAGAAGAAAATAGAGACCAAGAGGAGTTTCTATCATGAACTTCACAAGCCAACAAGATTATCAGGTAATAATAATGATGTTTCAACTCCTTCAGCACTGATTCCCAGCCCAATCAATCCTCTTGAGCCTGCTGATCCTTTCAATTATCCCCCAAGTTGTTGTTATTCTTCTACTCCAACATCTGGCAATCAATCCTCACATTTGGAAGAGGAAGAACAAGGGTTTTTATTGAGGCTTCAGCAATTAGTGTGAAGAGGCAACCAGAGTTGCTTCCCCTGTTTCCCCTGCATTATCCAACACAACCCAGAAGCACTCGAGGCTTGAAAATGGTGATGAATTCTATGGAACTTTTTGTGGGTGGTATGAGAATTTTTCAGCGATGTGAGGGCAGATTGATTTTAGATTGTGGCTTCATACTCATCACTGTTTTCACGATTATTGACCTACATAAATAAGGTAAGGGAACTTTTATTTATTTTTAATCTTTGGGATTGTACCCTGAACTTTAGGGCTTAAATATATACTTGTTTAGGTCTTAACCTTTCTCAAAGTTAGTAGTGATTCTACTTTGGCCTAGCAAATGAGCAGGTTTTGATGCTGGAAGATGCAAATCTGGAATTCCATGCACTGTGGGATTCCCTGAATCTTGTTAATGACATTGATAATTCTGGCCAAGGTCTTTTTTTAATTTTGAGTCCGAATCATTTTTTTTTTCTGGGATGCTGATAAGATTATTCCTATGAAAAATGAAATTGAATGTTTTTTTCCTTTTTCTCCAACATATATGATAAAAGATTTGTATATTTATTCAGAGACCCCTGTTTTATATTTTAATCAAATTTTAGCACAGTAAAGTTCTCTAGCACTTCTGTATTTGGCTATTCTTCTTTAGGCCTCTAATGGTGGAATGGCGAAATTTTGTATAATCCCTCTTTTGACGATGAGTCTGAAAGCTATATTAATTGTGCAAAATTTTGAGCAATATAAAGATAAACAAAAGAATAGATTGCTTCAGCAAACCTTATCCTCACGCTACAGCTTAAAACTTTAAAACTTTGAATAGATTATAACTTCAAAATTAAACTAAAACTAAATCAAATTTCCAAAAAATTGAACACAAAAAAAAAACAGAGAGAAAAGTTTGTTACAACATACCTTATCCACAGAGTATGACTTAACAAGCTTTGCACAGATTATAACTCTATGATTAAAACTAAAACTAAATCAGATTTCCCTGTATAACAAAAAAAAAATGGATACTATAAAAGATTAATAGAAAGAAAAGTTGTTTAAGAAAACTTTATCCACAGTACAACTTAACCAACGTATTCTTGAGTCCAAAAAGTCCCAAAATATAGCAATACTTTTACGGGCACTGAGTGTAAACTCAGGAGGAAGTCTGTGATGCACTACTGGAAGGTGAATTTCTAATTCTGTTCCTTCTCTTCTCAAACTTTAGGAAAAATTACAAATTTGGCATTTCTCTTTTGAGGGCTTAATTGATATTGTGATGCCAAAGTAGATGATCTCCTAATTGCTTTCAATATGGCAAAGTGGATGGATACTAGTCCTATGTTTTCTCTTATAGGTATTTTACAGGAGACCTACATGGAGCAGAACATTATTTCATAACCAAAGTTAGCAACTTAGCTATGGTTTGGTTTTTAACTTAATACTACAATGCAACATTTTAGCTTCCACCATAATTGTAGCCTCCACCATAATTGTAGGAACTAGTATTTATAAATATAACTTGTAATTTAATGCTGATAAAATGCAAGTTACTAGACTCAAGTGAAACTTCCATCCATTGCAAAGTCTACGGCCTTCTACTGACATAGAAAACTAGACATGAGTAACACTTCCTTTGAGATCACGAGCCCAAGCTAGAAACATACCCACGTGATTAATGGTTAGGATCGCTGGTGAATGAATTCACATCATGCATTAAGCTCTTTTCTTGTATGGTATAAGTGGGTTAGAACTTGTGATTTTCTTGAGTCTGTTTTATGAAAAGCATATTGGTTAACTGTTCAAATGACATCACAAATTTCCAAACTTTCACACAAGGATCATGAGATGTAAGATTCATTAACTTCTAATTCTAAATAAGTTATATCCAAAGAACAATTTAGATATAACTATTAAACATATTGTTTCATGTCCATAAACATAAGGGCCAATTCAAAAGAGAATATTATCATTTGATTGTTGGGTCTGTATGTTATCAACATCAATATGAATGTTTTGAAATTGAGAGAATAGAAGCTTTGTCAGGAGAAATTATTTGAAAGCGAAAAGTAATATTTTGTGAAATCGGGAAAGGTTTGTAGCTCTGGCCGATATCAGTCTTGCTAGCAGTTCATTCATGTTGAGAAATCTTTGTTGAACATGATATTCCTGGAGTTTGGCATGGGAAGGAGCTGACCTTGCGCAGGTATGTTCCAGTATGGTGTGAATCTGTATGGGAAGTGATTGCCAATATTGTAAGTATCATTTGTTGAATGGTTTGATAATGACAAGAACACCTCACTGCTGGTGGCTTCATTTCTCTTCGCTTTAGTCTGGATGCTCATTCTTCCTTCCAAAGATTTGTTCAGGACCAATATTGCACATCTACTTGATTGCGAAACTTCTGGTAGAATCACTCTTACATATTGAATCAAATGTATTCCCTGCAATTTCCAACACAGGCCTAGTGTATACATCACTTATCTCTCATCGGAACTATGTATGGCTATTTTCATATTGATCAAGGTACAAACTATTGTCTTTGTTTTCCAGAAAGTCTCTGAAAGCATCTTCTTGTAAATTACTGGATTAGTTACAGGCTGAATCTACTGTTATTTGCTATTGCCGGAATATTATTCTTGGGAATTTCATTTATGTAGTATGTATTCCTGCAATACTTTGTCAACCAAATTGCAAACTGGAACTATACATAAAACAACAAGAGCAATAAAAATAAATAAATCACAACATTCCAAGTTCCTGTAGCAGGACAACGGTCCTAGAATAATATTAGCAACTGATTCAGTTAAATGTTCAAAATCTTGGCCAAACTCATCAGCCTTAGTCATATCAATATCTATCAGCTGACATTAACCTGATAGATATTTCAATTTCAGGTGGCAAGATCTGATCTTTTTACTATTTTGAATCTGATTGAACGTATTTTTACTTTTAGTTACTTTCATTAGATTTAGTGGGGTATCCATATAGTTACAATTTCAAATTGGTATCCTTAAATTCAATTTGAATTTCAAAGATAAAGGTTCTCTAAATTCAAAGTGATAAATCCCAGTTGAATTCGAAGCAAGCATTGGTTCCTTTGAGATCATCAAGCTGGTCCCGTTTTGCCAAAAAAAATTCGACCTCTCAAAAATGGCCCCTTTTTGTAGTATCAGGTCCACAATTCAAGAATTGAATAGGTTCTCATTAAGCTTTAGCAATTTTCTGTGCTTCCTATGAAAAATTCATTTAATCTCTATGTGTGTAATTCCAATGCAAGTAGTTTAACTTCTTCCTTCCCCTTTCATTGGAAAGCCTTAAATTTGATTTTGGAAAACGATAGGTTTGTTGAATTGAAAAGGAAGGTTGAATCATCAAGAACAACAATATCATCAATGTTTCATATTAGTTCTCACTAAATTCTTACACCCATCTTAGGACAACTCAACAATAGAAATTCCAAGAGTACTCCAAATCTATATTCGTCATTTATGATCAGGGCTATATTAGTATTGATCCATTGAATGCGGTATCCATATTGATCATCTCATACACTATAGGATCCAGTACAGTGATTATCAAATTCCAACATAGCAGTTAAATTTCTAATTTACCTCAATTTGCACCTCATGGCAGTGATTAAGTCCATTCTTCTTAAATCTAAATACAATCTAAACAATGGTTTTATGAAGAGAAAATCAATTTAGATGTTGCATTGGTTACTTCTCTCAAACAAATTTTATTTCTTATAAATTCCACTTCTGTGTGATCTTTGGTTTTGTTATATAATTGTGTCTTGATATGCAAAATATTTTTTGGAATCTTGTTCCTATGTTCAATATTTTAGTCTAAGTAACATGTTATAGTCAAAATAATGTTTGTTTGTATGTTGTAGTTCAAAAGTATCCAAGATAGCCAAGTTCAAAGTTTATACATCAGAGTTTAAAGGGGCATACATTGTATTCACAGAGCAGGGCTCTGTCCTATAGACATATGTCAAATTAGTTTGCATTAGAAAACTATATGTCGAATTGGGAGGACAAGACAACAATAGATAGTAGGCGCAATGGCGTGCATCTGCCTCTTTTGGTCAAACTTCCATAGTGATCAACGGTAGGCATGAATTGTAGGCATAGCTCATTAGATCAATGGTTCATGTTCATGGTGTGAAAACAAAGGTATGAAACAATTTCAATTGACCCCAGTGCCATATTATCTGCAACCAATAAAATCAAGTTGTGAGTGCGTTCAATTGTTTTATAGGACCCACCATTCACTAATGCCATTGTGTTGGTTCATGCATTAAGCTTTCACCCCCTGTGTTCACATCTACCATGGCTAAAGCCCTTCATACTGACAATCAATATTTACTGCAGGGATTGGAAAGCAACAATCAATTTCTATTATCCACAATGCTAAATTGCCTATAATTTAACCAAATTGCAACATGTGTTACTTGCTCAAAATTTGTCAGTCAAGCCTATCAGTCTACCCCATATTTACTTCATCATCACTGCCAAGCACTGACTGCTACCTTGAAAAACATTTTTTCTCTATAATACAGACTGCTACTATCATTACAGCTCTAATTTTTTCCCCTTAAATCTGGCATTTCCCTTATGAGCATGTTGTTTCCATTCAATATTTTTCTCCTCAAACACGTATCTGCTTGCTCTATTATTTAGAAACCACCATTTTTAGGCTTTGGAAACTCCAAGGCAAGGGTTAGAGCAATTTTTAAAAACTTTGAAAAAAATAAAATACCTTGAATTTCCCTCTCAGACTTTTCGTAATCTTTTTCTCTCTTTCTTTTTATGATAAACGTTGCCCTTTTGAAATTTTTACAATAATGAGAGCTTTTTAAAAGGCCCCTTTTAACGTGTGAAACAATAAAGAGACCCCCCTTTTTAAAAAAAGTTTCTAATAAAACTTTAAATTATCAAGGGCATGTGATTAACTTTTAAAATGCAAGACTTTGACAATCTAGGACCTAAGTGAAATATTTGACCAAGAAGGGGAAAATATGCAACATTAAGTACTAGTATACACGGTATGATTATTCTTTAAAGGGTGCTAGCTTAATGGAAAAGCGACTGCTTTACAAGCAAGATGATGGTGGTTTGATTCCATCGTGCTCTAATATGATTAAATATATTACTAAATTAAGGACTAAATATATGACTAAATAAATCACTATCATGACTAAATCAATGACCAAATCAATGAATAAAATAGTTTAGTCATAAATCTGGTGGCATTATAAATGACTGCAAATAAACTACTAATTTAGTCACGTGACTAAGCTTAGTCATTTATATGCAATTTTTAGTAGTTTATTTAGTCACATATTGTTGTTTTTGTACTAGTAAGATGAACGCTTGTAGTAGGAGTAATTCAGCCTTGCGAAAGAAAGGAGGCAGTGGTCTGAATTCTGATATTGATAGAAGGTATGACAAAGGGAGTACAAAGAAGAGTAAGTTGATAGATCTGATAGAAGATGGAGCATAAGTGTAGAGATAGAGAGTTGCAAATAAAGAGGATATTTGGATCAAGAATGAGCATGGGATTTATGTCCCTCAACCTATCACATTTTCATAAGTTTCTCTTATGGAACATTTTCTTCTCACATGGAGTGTCTAATGTAGTAGAATCCTTGGGTTGTTGGTAATCTTGCATCACCCAAAAAGATTTCCTTTTCAGTTTGTTCTTAGTTTAGTTTTTGTTAGCAGTTTCGTGTTTCTCGTAGTGTTCCTTGGTTCTGGATTGTTAGCTGCCGCAAACTTAAGGGTTTGTTTGGGACATCATGTTTTATCTGTCTCAGTTCACACATCTTTTGGATACTTTTATGTGGAGTTATTAAAGATTCATGGTCAGTTCAAACTGTTCTTCATCTTCTAACAGCTAGTTGGGTTTTCCGATCTCTTGAAGCAATTTCCCAATTAGCAAAGCTCGGTGACTCATATCGTGATGTTCTTGGATCTTTGGCCGACATCTCTCTAGAATCACGTGCCATTTTTATATTTTGGCATTGGGATCTTTGTGATTTGGGTCTTGACCTATATTGTTACAGTACTACATTTTCTTAATCTTGGAAAATGTAATTCATCTGGCCGACTTATGAGTTGCGAAGGCTCTATATATTGAGGTTCTTGATCTTTGTTTAGGAGTGCTAGATGTAGTAGTGAGAGATAGCTACCGACTTATGACTAAATTAAGGACTAAATATATGACTAAAGTAATGACCAAATTAATGACTAAATATATAACTAAATAAATCACTATCATGACTAAATCAATCACCAAATCAATGGCCAAATCAATGACTAAAATGTTTTAGTCATAAATACATGGTGGCGTTATAAATGACTGCAAATAAACTACTAATAGTCACGTGACTAAGCTTAGTCATTTATATATAATTTTTAGTAGTTTATTTAGTCACATATTGTTGTTTTTGTACTAGTGAGATGAAGGCTTGTAGTAGAAGTAATTCAGGCTTGCGAAAGAAAGGAGGTAGTGGTTTGAATGCTGATATTGATAGAAGGTATGACAAATGGAGTATATAGAAGAGTAAGTTGATGGATCTAATAGAAGATGGAGCAGAAGTGCAGAGATAGAGAATTGCAAATAAAGAGGATATTTGGATCAAGAATGAGCATGGGATTTATGTCCTCAACCTATCACATTTTTATAAGTTTCTCTTATGGAACATTTTCTTCTCACATAGGGTGTCTAATGTAGTAGAATCCTTGGGCTGTTGGTAATCTAACATCACCCAAAAATATTTCCCTTTCAGTTTGTTCTTAATTTAGTTTCTGCTAGCAGTTTCATGTTTCTCGTAGTGTTCCTTAGTTCTGGATTATATATCAGAATTCAGAGAAATTGTTTTTTCCATGGCCCTGGACAAATCTCCAAGACCGGATAGGTTCACCATGCTATTCTTTCAAAAATGTTGGGATTTCATGGGTAATGATATTTTACTTGTGTTAGAGGAGGCTAGAAGTCATAAAACTATGCTAAAAGAGCTTAATCATACTTGGATTTCCCTCATTTCCGAAATAGATAACCCCCAATCCTTTGCAAATTTCCATCCTATCTCGCTTAGCAACTCATTATACAAAATTTTCACCAAAGCCATTTATGTCTAGTTGGTTAAAATACTTCCTAAAATCATATCTGAAGAGCAAGGGGGCTTTGTCCCTGGAAGAGAAACTCCAGAGGGTACCATTCTGACCCATGAAATCTTACATTCCATCTGATTACAAAATAAATATATCTGATGAAATCTTATGATCGTGTTGATTGGGATTTTCTTCTCATGGTCCTTGCTAAATTTGGTTTTCATAGAAATTGGGTGAAATGGATACAGACTTGTAGATCATCTCCTTCATTCTAGGTTATCATTAATGGATCCCCTAGGGATTTTTTCTCATCCTCTAGAGGTATTCGTTAGAGGGACACACTTACCCCCATCTTGTTCATTTTAATGGAAAGGGACTTAATAGATCCATATGTCATGCTAAACAGGTGGGGGTTTGGAAAGGTATCTCCTTTAATGATGGTAGTGAATCCTATACTCATAATCTCTTTGTGGATGACACTCTTCTGTTTGGTGAAGCAACCATTATGGAAGCTTGAGTTATCAAATATATCATAGATGAGTACTCCATGACATCTGGCCAACTAATAAACCCTGCAAAATAAAAATATTTTTCTTAAATGTTACCCCTTTAGTTCAGCATAGTCTTCTTAACTTATGGGGCTTCTCTTTGGGGGAGTTTCCTTGTCAATACCTTGGAGTCCCTTTCTATTCTGGTTCAAAAAACATCTTTTTTGGGATACGATTATTTCTGCAATCTCCCAATGGATTCTTTCATGGAAACATAAGTGGATGACCTTATCTGGATAGTTACTTATGATTAAGCCAGTATTGAATGCCATTCCCATTTACTTCATGCCAGTATTATATATGCCTAAGTGTTCAATTGAAGAACTTTAGTCCATCTTGAGGGATTTTATTTGGGTGGATAATGTATCTCAGCAAAAGTAATTAACCCTCCTTGCTTAGAGCAAGGTTTGTACTCCTAAGTCTATCCAAGGAGTAGGGGTAAGGGATCTAGATTTACAAAACAAAGCACTAGGTGCTAAATTTCTTTGGAAACTATATCAAAATCCAAATTCTAAATGGGCCATACTTATGAGATCAAAATACCTTGACTCTAATGAAAGGGAAAGAATTTTACAACCTTAGTTTTACCTCGGGGGTCTGCCATGTGGAATTTCATGGTATCTTATTGAGACCTTATCCTGCCTTCACTTTCTTGGTTAATACATGATGGCTCAAAATCCCACTTTTGGGAGGAATCGTGGAATGGACACACACCCTTGTCTCATACCCAGGATTGGAAATGTTTAGATGCTCATCTTAAACAAGTTTGGGGTGACCGTGTCTATCATTATCTAGATATTCAAGATGGTCTTGCATCTTGGAAAGACCTTTCCCGCTTAAATAATATTTTAGGTTTGGTAGCAGAACTTCAGAGGGAGCTTAGCACTAGGTTAATTCTATTTTCACCCCTTGAGGATGAACTTATTTGGTTAGGATATCCTTTGTTGGAATTATATTGAGATAATTTGTACTGAGAGGGGAGGGGTGAATCAATACCTCTAAAACTTTTCTTGTTTAGCCCATTAACCCTTAGTCATCAGTTTGTAAAATAACTTATCTATCTGTTCATCTTTCTTTATGCATATGAACTCATATCATACATTCCATTTGATGTGTAGCAGTAAAAGAAACATACATGAAATTTGATAACACATAACACAAGATATGGTATCGTAGAAAACTCCTGTTAAGGAAGTAAAAACTGCGGTGGGGATTGTTACCCACAAACTTCACTATCTGCAGATAAGAAGAGCTGGTTAAGGCTTACAATTTGGTCACTTCTGATGACCTACCCTGTTAGGAGTATTACAGTGGAGACCTGTTAAGATCTACTTCGTTTGAAGCTTTTAACAACACTGTTAAGTGTGCACTCTATTAAGAGATTTACAAAGGATGGTTAACTCCACCTTCTACAAAAGGATTTTAGATGTGATGCACTTGTTAGAATGCAACTACATAAGTCTTTGATCTGATGACAAATGCAATCTTCAATTGCTGATAAAACAGATCCTATGAAGCTCCAAAATACTATTAATCATCCTTTCATGATTAAGTATTACCTTTATCTGCTCGTCGGTAGCCTCTGTGTGTTCTTGTTAACTGATGTATTTTGTTTCCGCTCTTTGCATGAATTCTGCCTTCTGCTCCTTAGATGCTCTTCATGGCTATCAATTATTAAGAATTCATGTACTCACAATTGAGTACGAACATCTATTTATACTAATCTAGGCTCAATTCTTGATTC
>MU224242.1:149051-196074 GCA_018584345.1 Thuja plicata
AGATCTTTTAACAGGGATCACTATAAATAGTATAGTTCTTTGTGGGTACTAATTCCCACCGGGGTTTTTACCATTTGGTTTCCCTGTAACCAAATTGATGTGTTGTGTAATGTGTTATCTAAATGTGTATTTACTTTGCATCAATCTGGATTAATAAGTTTAAGATAAAGATCAAGTTGTTGATAACTGATTCACCCCCCCCTCTCAGTTATCCCTAAAGTATTCTAACACTATTTACTGGACATGATGATTTATGCAAAGCATTCTCTGAAGCTATGAGTAAGGAATTTGAGATGTCTATGTTTGGAGAAATCAAATTCTTTCTTGGGTTACAAGTTCATCAGATGAAGGATGGTATATATATTAATCAATCCAAATACATCAAAGAGATATTGAAGAAATTTGAGAGAGAAGATTCTAGACCAGTTGGGACACCTATGTCTATTGGACATAAGTTATCTAAGGATGATGATTCAAAGGAGGTAAATCATACTACCTATAGATACATGATTGGTAAACTTCAATATGTTGTTCAAACTAGACCTGATATTGCATTAGCAGTCCATATTGTTGCAAGGTTTTCATCTAATCCTAGAGAGAATCATTTGATGACTATCAAAAGAATTTTGAGCTATCTTAAGGGTACTGAAGATTATGGATTATGGTATAAGAAAGGAGGAAACTTTGATTTGAAGAATTTTACTGATGCTGATTGGGCAGGAAGTGTTGATGACAGAAAGAGAACAAGTGGTGGAGCATTATTTCTTGGTAAGAGGTTAGTCTCCTAGACAAGCAAGAAACAGAACTTGATTTCTCAGTCTACAACAAAGGTAGAGTATGTTGCTGCAGCAGTGAATTGTTCAAATATCATATGGTTCAAACAGTTGTTGTCAGGTATGAAGGAAGAAATCAAAGAACCTATTGTTATCTATTGTGACAACACTAGTGCTATTAACATTTCAAACAACCCTATGATGCATACTAAGACTAAACATATTACAATAAAGTATCATTTCTTAAGAGAATTGGTTTAGGACAAGGAAGTAAGGTTGGAATATGTGAATACTAAAGAAAAAATTGTAGACATATTCACCAAACCATTACCTAAGGATGCATTTTTGTATCTTAGAGGAAAGCTAGGGGTGATTACCCTAATTGAAGCTCACTAAAATACAGTTTAGTGATGCATCAACCGAGTTACATAACATATTTAACATGTTGATGTAGATTGTTAGAGCTTATTGCATATGAATCAGTACATCAGGTACACTACAATTCATTGGATAGTGTCTTTGGCATTGGTTGTCAAAGAGGGAGAGTTTATTGATGTCATGCTAATGAAATTATTGAGGGAAAGACTATTGATGACAGAGGGAGAAATTTATTAGAAACAGAGATAATGAAGACATGGGGATTTTTCTGGATGAGAACCAGAATGAAGCTAAGGACATTAATAAATTATTTTTATCCTTATTGTTGTTTCTCTATAATTCTTTTTATTATGACATGTTGTGTTTCCATCAATGCCAAAGAGGGAGATTGTTGATGACAATTATTCAATTGTGTATTTTCATTAATGTTTACACAAATGTAATGATGTTACACAAATGTCTGTACCTAAACTGAGAAAAGTTAGTAAATGACATGTTCTCTTAGGAATTTAAGAATACCAAAGTGATTTTCAGTTCTAACCGAGTTCACTTGGGCATTACAGTATCGGTCGGGCATTGAAGGATTAAAGTGTTAACCGAGTTAGATATTTAGTGTCAACTAACTAACAACAGTTTACACTTTATGTTTAATTGGTTATACGAAGCTGACAGACTTAAGTTTTATTGATTATTTGGAAGGTTATTCAGGCCGACTTGACAAGGCTTATCATATATATACAAGGTCAAGTTTGGACTGAATGTGTGTGGAAGTTAAGATATGAAAAGTGGAGGCAAAATCAGATGGGATTCTGATTAAGGATAGAACAGATAGAGCTGCAATAGAATATTTGATCAGTGAGGATAAAGTGTTTAAAGCCAGAGAAGAGATCTAAATCATCAAAGATATTTTCTTCATCAAATAGGTGAATCCATTGTTACTCTCTAACAATTGTAGCAGTGATCTAAATCTCTTAATAGAGTAGACTGAACAGTATTTTGTAAATCCTCTCACAAGGTGCCATTTCTACATTGAAATGTTTGAAGACCTCTAAAAAGGCCACTGCTTAGAGGGTTATTAAATCCTCTAAGAGGATCACACCTAACAGCGTGTTGTTGTAACCTTTAACAGGGTTGGCTCCTAACAGGGCTCACTTTAGAAGAGTGAAAAATAGTGACTAGTTGCAATTGGTGGTTTTCCCAAATTGGGTTTAAATCTTGGTGTCATCTGTGTACATGCTATTTAATTTATGTTTTATGTTTATGCATTTAATCACTAAAGGATAATCCTAATTAATATCTTAAAGTTTGATTTGTTAACCGAGTGACAACAGAATATCTATGTTAACCGAATAACTGTGAAAAGTTTGTTTAAGACATGTAAGGGACTTGGTTTTTTTTTTGTGGTAACTGATTCACCCCTCCCCTCTTAGTTACTCAACTCATTTCCAACATAAAGTATCCATCTAGGAGAATAGGTGGCAAGAAGACAACATCTCTTCACTCTTGGGATAATAGTTGCTTTGAAGGAGGGGTGTATGGTGCAAGGGCACCTCTACAAACCCCAAGAGTCATCATGAGACCTAATGAAGACAAAGGATCAAATACATCCTTAAATTTCAATTGGGATATATTGAAGCCAATAATGGCAATATGTAATAGTCAATTTGATTTAAATGTAATAAGTCCTAGAAGTCCTCGTAAAGGACTTAGGACCAAAAATGATGTAAGGGTGGACAATAGTGCCAACAGGGGATCTAAGTTGTTTAGTGGGGTTAATTAGGTCCTAGAAGCAATAATTAATTGATTTTGGATATATTTTAATATGTTTTTAATAATAAAATGTTATAGTTTGTAAGTTGGAAATTCAAATATTTGAATTCCAACGGTTAGTTGCATTTAGGTAGGAAAATGAGTTTAGGGGCTTAAAAAACTTTGTAACCACTTGGGTTTGGTTTTTGAATTTTCCAACCATCTTATAAGCACCCTTTAATGACTGGGAGATGGCATGGTATGGACTGGTGAAGGAATGTACAGACTGTTACTCAGAAATGCAATAAAATTTAGAATTGCATAAGTTCCTTTGCATGTTTTGATCTCTAAATATCTCCATTGGATTTTTTAATTATTGGAGGATGTGTTTATGGTGGTATAAGACATTTATGAATGCTTTGAATTATTTTTTATTCCATTTAAATCAATTTACATTGACTGTCCTCATTAAGTGACTATTTTCCATAGTAGTTTTGGTAATTTATTTAATGTGAAGGCATCATTCCATGAATGTTATTGTTGTTTCTCATGGAATGATGCACATTTGAAATGTAAAACATGATCCTAACTTGATATTTTGTAGAAAACTTTATTTGATGAGGTGATCACCAAAGTTGTATGTTGAAACTTGAAGGAATTGCTTGGTTAAGAGTACCAGCCACTAATATGGTTGAATAAGGTGCCTATTTTATGTTATGGGTTGTCTTATAATGATGTATTAATGGTGAATCCACCATTTTTTAATCTTGGAAGTTCTTGGAAATCATACATTGAGAAATCCCTAGTTGTAGGAGCAATTTGATGAGGGTATGTTAGAAATCCCATAGGGAAACTTGTTGTTGAAAAACCAATTTGGTAATCCTTAGTTTTAGAATATTTAAAGACTTTTTGCCAAGTAGCATAATGGGACAGTAGATATAAATGGTACTTCCTTTGTAAATGAACTCAATTAGCCCTCTTGAAAATGGTGAACAGTAAGTTTTTGGGACAACTGGTCCAAAGTACCAATACCAAATCTTTTGATATGTTTTGTATAAGGATAATGGGTGTTTGAACCTATAATTCTATTTGGAAGCATTTTGGAAAAACAAAAATTTATGTTGGTTTTACTTGTTGATTAGGGATACAAGGATTGAAAGCCTAAAGTGAGGATTAGGGGTAAGATCTTGAAGTGGAACTTCAAGAACCTTTTGAACCTTGTTAAAAAAAAATTTAAGCATAATTGAATCCCTAAAATAGTAAGGGAGTTGGGGGAAGTCACAGTGATAGGTTAGAGGCATATTGGTATCTGGAGTCACTTGGGTGAAGAACATCATTCAAGAGTACAAGAACAACTTGATCAGAACAATACCCCCACAAAGCTTGTCACCTTTGCATCAATTCTTAACATAGTTCTTTGCCTTTGACATGAATAAAAAAGGTAGGGAAAAAAAGATAATCATCTCTACCAAAATCCTATATTTTCCTTATGAATATATACAAATTTACTTACAAAATGTTATAGATATATAAAAAACTACCCTTCAAAGCTAACCAATCTACATACCATGACTTTCTTAGACTGTCTAAAATATAGATCTTCCCGCATATTAAGTAAGTTGATTCCTCACCATGTATAATGTTCGGTGGGGAGGGTGCCATCTGTGCTTCTTGTGCAACTTCTATACTTCTCTGTAGAATGTCCAACTTAGGGATTATTAGATTCCTCAAGTCAAAAAAATCTTCCAAGAAATATCTAATACGTGGCTGAAAGGATTTCTACATTGTTGCAATACTATACTCCCTTCCTTCAGAGCTCTCTTGATGTCATCGATTCCAGTGTCCAAGGATTTTTTATCTAGGTCTATCAATGAGCATAAATAATAAAATATTTAATTTACAAATTCCTTCTATGTTTTGACTTTTTCTACTTTTTCCAAGGATGCAAAATGTGTATAAAAAATATTCAACAATTCTTCTAATTGATCAGATGTAGAGTTACCCTTATTGATTTGTATATGAGGTAAGGCTCTTGTGACTTTATCAACTTCTCTAGATAGAATTTTACCTTCCCTCTCCTTCTTGCCCATAAATATTTCTATTTCCTTAGCTTGAGCTGATATAGCTATCTTCCTTAACTCATCCTCTTCCATGTTCTCAAGATCTATAGAAATCTACAAAAAAAATCATTCCAGTGATTCATGTGAATCCCTTGCCAATAATTCTTTGAGTTTTCTAGGAAATGAATTGATTTCTATCTTCTCATGCTTTGTTTCCTCTAGTTTCTCAGTGATCTCAATTTTCCTATCACACTTCTCTATTTTTGCTGAATCAAGTATGTCTGGTACATTATCTATTCTTTCTCCTTCTCCTTCGGTAACCTCTATATCCAAAACATCAATATGTTCATGAATCTCCATAATAGTCTTAGTCTCAACCTATTTATCTTCAGTGACTTCCTTCTTTGTCTTGACTTATATTATTTCATCTTTGTTCATGACTTTTTTAGGATTAGTGAAGGGATCCTTCACACTTTCTTGCTTCTAATCATCATTAAGAGTAATTGACACGTCACTAATACAAAAATTGGGCTCTTTAATGAATAGTTTATCCTTCTTCCTCTTGGTTCTAATTTCTTTCCTCTTCGATAAATAATGTCTGACATCTATTAGTATTTTTATGATAATATCATCAGTTTCTACAATAATTTCATCTATCTTTCCATCAATCTGCATGTTTACTCTTTTCTTTTTCAAGAGCCTCCTTTTTCCTTCTTCAAGTAAATATTTTCTTTCATCATTGCTAATTATTAGACACATGATGGATATAACTGATTCCCTTATTCATTTATATTCTTCTAGTGTTGTCAGTCTTTTCTCTTCCATTTTTTCATACTTGATCAGGTATTAGATCCTTTATCTCAACAAGAGTTCTACTGAATTTGTTCAAATATGTAATCACACCTTGTTCTACTTTTTCTCTTTCAACTTTATCAAATACTAAATAGTATATCTTCAACTCAATCAAATCTCCATACTTAACAACTTTATTAAAGATCTTATAAACAACATTCTCACCTTTCTTTACACTCGTAGGCATCTCCTTTGCAATTCTCGTTGCAGTAGCACCTTCAGATCTTACTCTTTTCTTTTCTTGATCTGATTCGCTGGAATAATCATCATTGTATGATTCGCTGGAATAATCATCATTGTATGTCTTTCCTCTCTTCTTGCTCAGACCGATACTCTTTTGCTTCGGTCTCCTCAGGAAAGGTTCAAACTTTGTCTTCTCAGATTTGGTCTTTGAATCTTTTGGTAGAGATGTAGCTTTTGTTGTACTTTTGGTAGCTCTCACACTAGGTGACACAAGAATGGATGGAGGAGGAGTAACCTCCATTTCAAAATCAATCAGCATAGCATGTACCTCTAGCTTGTTTCTAATTTGTGTCATTATTCTTCAGTAATCCCATCCTTTTCTGCTACATTATCAACATTTTTCTTGATTTTCCTATTCCTTTCCTTTTCAGTCAATTGCAACTGAACCTCTTGATACTTTTTGGTGTAAGTACTGAACCTTTTTACACCTAGATCTGCAGGACTCTTAATCATTTCTTCTACGTATTATTCTACTAAATCTGGTACAACTTCATAGCCCATCAGTTAAATCCACATCCGTCTAGGAATGACTATCTCCATGCAGTATAGATCAATTTCAACCATGAAGCATATAGAGTCTGCATACTTTTCAATTATACTCTTCGGAATTCTTTCTCTTTTCTGCATCTTCTTCTAAAACATTTTGAAATGACCTGAAATTAAGGTATCTACATCATCTTTCTTCTGACTACGGTACATATTGGAAATTTGTAGTGTCACGGGAATATCCTTCTACCAAGTTAAATTCATAATTCTAGGAAAGAAATTCATCAAATAGAAAAACATGTGTACAATCAGAGAACCATACTTAAATATCTGTGATTTATCCCTTTTGATTTTCACTAGGTTCTCCAGCAGCTTCTTCCTCGTGATTTCACATATATCAAAGTGTGCATCTTCCATCATCATCATATAAGCTATATGTATGATGGTCACAGAAATGAAATACATTTTGCTGTTGTGATAAACTTTATAGCCCAATATCATTGAAGTGAACTTAACATTAGGTTGAATAAAATCATTTATGGTCATGGCCCTTCTGTTCCATTGATATTTTGTCAATTATTCCACAACTTTCTGCTTAGTCAATTTCAACATTAGCATTTCTCTGGTAGCATTGAATCCAGTTACCCTATGAATCAGTTCCTTAGTAATCTTTACCATTTGATCGCCCAAACAAAAAGAATTGATCATTGAGCAAGGATGATTGCGCCCTTGGTCTCCTTGGTTGTTGAACATAGCGTTCGGGTTCGTGACATGGCTTAACCGCCTCTTGTGCTTCTATATGTCTAGTAGTTATATCAGACATTAATAGGTCAATCTTTTGGTGCAAAGGCAGCTGCTGGTTATAACAAGTGGTATCATAGCTTGGTCACAAGTTCAAATCCCTCGCTTGCGCTAGGGGGGATTGTTACAATGGTGAGCAAGGTTGATTGCGCTCTTGGTCTCCTTGGTTGTTTAGTGCAACACTCGGGTTTGTGACATGGATTAACTATCTCTTGTGCTTCTATATGTCTAGTGGTTGTATCGGGCATTAACATGCCGATCTTTTGGTGCAACGACAACCGCTAGTTGTAACACCCCATGTATGTTGTCATATATTTTGATCATTATAGTGGGTCGTCATGGAACCAACAAGATCCAATGAATGTACTGGTTGTGCATGTAACATTAGGCAGCCAAAGACAACTCCCACTATACATAAATCGCAAGGGCTCGTGCTATAGAAGGAAACAATCGACGTCGGTAAAATAGAGAGACAAGGAATAATATTTACAGCTATGTCTAGAGTGAATTCTCTAGATGGTCTTAGTATTCAACCCGCTTTTACCTTCGACAGATATGCCAAAATGCAAAATAATCCATCTACAATTATACAGAAAATAGAGGAATCTCGCCTGAATCAGCTAGCACTTGAAACAAAATGTAAGTATTTTGCACATATAAAACAATAAAGATGACATTATCCCGTCAAATATTTTAGTGTAAAAAAAAAAATATTATGACAAAACTCTCTACACAAGCAATACTGCAACATCATGTAACATATATAACACTATCATCATAACCCTTGCACCCTTCAAAGGTACAAGTGCTAGTTTAACGAAAATCAAAATTAAAATCAATCTCACAAAACATAATCTGATTTTGAATCCTCTGCAAGATCTTATTAATAGTACTATGATCAAGAACCAAAGGATGATACAAACATTTATCATTAGTAAAATGGACGGGTACAACTGGTAGCGTATCATACAACACATATTTACAAAAAAATTATTCCTGCAAATATTGCATTTACTCTTTGCCAATTCTTCATCTTCTATCTGACGAGCTGAAAGCAGTGTGCGAAATGACAGATTAAGAATGTGAATCCACATAACAACCAGACTCAACGTTGAGAGGGAAATTAAGAATAGCTCTGCTACCACGCAACTTGAAAGCCGCACGGTCATATGCGGCTGCAGCAGCTTCTGCTGTAGAGAAAGTCCCCAGCCAAATTCTGGTGCCTTTCTTATTAGGGTTTCTTATCTCAGCAGCAAACTTTCCTCGAAATTTAAGCCGCCTCACACCTCTGTAATGTTTCGCTTCCTCCACTCTTTTATTACTATCATTACATACATATAATGGAAAACTTTTGTTCTGTATTGGAATATCAGAGTATTTTTCCTCCTCCGCTAAAATTGTGAGAGGAGAAGATGAAGAGGAGTAATCTTCGCCTAGCAGAAACTCTGAAATTCTGCCCAACATTTCTGCAGTCTCCTCTGCAAGATTACACATCGCTTCTGCAAAAAAGATGGGAATTATACGCGTTATTTCGCAGGTTTGATGTCTTTGAAGCGAAGTGTGGCGGGCTTTAAAGCGATAATGAGCGCGTCGTAGTTTTGATAGGCTTATTAAATTTGTACGAAAAGCGCGTTGGACAATAAATTCTTTTGCGTGATATCTGGGTTGTGTGGTTTCTTCGTCACGCTGAATTGGGTGGAACATCGTAATAATCTTTTCAGTTGGGAACAAAAACGAGTCCATTTATAATTATTGAATGAAGGCTGATTTGATGAGGATATGGGAGAGTCAAGAAAAACGCCAGAAAACGCTGTGCGATGTCGTTCATTACAAGAAATTCGTCACAATCTGGAGAGGTGTTGTCATTGTTTATTGTCAGTTTCTTACAAGCGTTCTATATGGTGCATTTTACAAGTGGCATACGACGTGGGCCTGGCTGAGAAATCTATTACTGCTATAATTCCAAAGAGAAATGTAATGTATAAATCATTGTGCTATTTTATAATCTTATTAATGTTATTTCTATTAAGTTTCTATAACTATTAAAAGGATGTTTCTATAACTATTGAAAGGATTGAGAAACTTTTTACATTACTCTTTCCTTAATGTTAGTGTAAGAAGTTGTTCTACTACTTACTTCCTTATAGAACCTTGTCTTTTAGAAGATATAGAGAAAGTGGAACACAATTTTATAGAAGATAAATTTGATGAAAAAATCATTGTAGTACCTTCAACGAAAGAGAAGGGGATGAGATCGAATTTCTTAATTTCTACAGTTTCATAATGCATATTGGTGGGAAATAGAATATGTAACAAGAAGAAGAAAAGGAAAGAATGAGAGAGACAAAAAAACACAAGGGAAACTAGATAAGCATATTTAGGAAGATGCGAAAAAGAACTCGATCCAAGATAGGCATAGGGCCTAAAAATATATTTGAGTTTGACTCAAGAACATTTTCTTTCTACCATGGGTGTCTAATGCAGGGGCATCTACGTAAGACACTTCGAAGGTATAGTGTTAAATTCTAAAACTTTTTTAGCATCATGGTAGCACATGGATATAATTTTGTAACCATAGCATATGGCTTTAGATGTTGAACATAGTGAACTTCTAATTCTTTAGAAAGAATGTTTAGAACCTATTGATGACCATTATGGGAGAATTACTAGAAATAGGTGAAATTGAAATGGAAGGGTAGTTTAGAAAATGTAGGAAATCAAATTAAAGATAAAATGTAAATTGATTCAACTTAAAACTTGTTTGGTCAAAAAATAAAAGTCAAATTGCACGGTAGATTTGAAGTGATACAAGAGAGAGAGAGAGAGAGAGAGAGAGAGAGAGAGAGAGAGAGAGTGGAGGCAGTTATGTAGAATATGAGTGGAAGAAACAAGTACAAGATAGAAAATGTGATTAGGGGGTGTTGTGTATAATTTAGAGGGGTTGGTGTGGGATTAGTCGAAGAAAGTCATCAGTCATTATGCATAGAAAAAAGTAGATGACATGACTTGTTTTATATGTTTGTAGAGAAATTATTAAAGGTGGGAGGTGTTACACATGAGAGAATGGGATTACTTCTATCTAATTTAGAATTTTATTTTTAGTAATGGCATATGTTAGTGCAAAAAGGAGAGTATAGAGTTGGGTAGAGAGGATACAGGAGAGATGTAGGATAAATTTTATTGAAGTCTATTATTTCTAGAGTGATTTTTTATTATTTCAATAGTAAAATTAATAAATTGAGATGAGTTTCATTTTTTAATGAAATGGTTTAATATGTTCTCTCAAGTTTTTTGTGTGATTGTTCTTAGCTTTAATTTCTCTTACATTAATTGCTTTGTGTCTTATCCCCTTTGCATCATTATTTCAACCCCTTCAAATAGATATTACGAGATAACTTGACATGTGTTTGTGTGACATACTACTCTGAAACTATATTGCACATTAATTTACAAAGAAAAGTAACAAACAAGATATGCATCATCATGATTAGGCCTCTTTGCATGTTTGGATATGTTATCTTTGATATTGTTCATTATTCTTAATAAGCTACACGAAGGGTTTGAACTTGTTCGCCAAAAGAGTTGGTAAAATTGTTTATGTTTCATGTTCCTTAACACCACCTTAATATATATCTAGATGTTGAAAGGGAAAAGATGGGTATAATTTCAGGTGTAAATTTAAACATCTTGAATAAATCAAACTTTAGTAGAAGATCAAGGTAAAAACACTTTCGATATAATTCTTGATACTTAGGGAGTGAACCATTGATATTTATAAGATGATATGGATCTAAGATAGTCAATAGATGGAGACAATAAATTTAAATAAAATGGCTAATCATTCAAAATATCATTGACATCATATCTTCATTGGGAGTCCTTTTTCTTTCATCATACTCCTTTCCATTTCAACAATGGTCCTAATTTTCCTCTCAGCCACTCCATTTTTTGTGGAGTATAAATGGTTCTACCGGGAAGAAAAAATATGCACCTGAGAGAAATGACAATAGGCTAAATATCCACAATCCAGAGATGCTTTCAATCTGGAGCGCCAACATTGATTGTCAACCTGTTATATCCCAAGCACTTATCTAAAATACATTGCCAAGTACACAACAAAAGCATAGAAATGATGCAAGACATGTTCAGACATGCTAAGAAGAATATCTCTAACATAAAAAAGTAGATGACCCAACCCCCATGACATGTTAGAGATTCATGTCCAAATTTATTATAGAACATAATCTAGGAGGATGGGAAACATGTCACGTGTTGCAAAAACTACCACTTTTTATTTGTAGTATACCTTTCATCTCTTTGAATGTTGAAAAAAAGTGCTTAATCAAATAATTAAAACACCAAATTTAGCAACCAGATTCAGCCCAACTACCTACATTCTTATAAAGACCATTCTTCAGAGCTAGAAACCATAACACTACTTGAATCTACAAGGTCTTGTAAATACACTTCAAATTGCAAGGGATGCAAATGGAAGGAACATATAGTAAAGGTCATTGTCAATGTTTACCAGAACATCCACACCATCCCAAAACCCAATTCAGAACACTTTGAAACATTTTTTTGGAGAGAACTATTATTATATAACCACTTTTGTAATATAGAAACGAAGATAGGGCTCACTAAGGAGTTGATAATCAATGATCATTTATTGGACACAAATGAGTGCAACGGGATATGATGTATGGCACATTAATTGCATCATTGATAAGAAAAATGACTCTGAAGAAGAAGGCAAGAATGCAAAGGAACATCCAATGGATAATAGTACAAATGGGACAATGGAAATCAATGAGTGGGAGCTATTTTTGCAGATGGGACCAGAAAGTACTATGACACTAAATGATCTTGACATACTCAGAAAGTGTGAATTTCATACAAGCAACGAATAGGACCATCCCACCGCATTTACATGAAATCACTCCATATTTTATAAACAACAAGAAAGTGTGCATCTGTAATGAAACTATCCCAGCAAACTCTGGACACCGTGACTATACATTATCACCGGAGAAAAAGTTCAAACTTGAAATAATTGAAGATTATAGTAGGTGTTTCTCTCATAAACCACTACACATGATCGTTCAGGGAACAGTGGGTACAGGGAAATCTTATTTTATTTTTTGCATCAGAGAAGTACTGAACAATAGGACACCCCAAGGACAATTACTGATACTGGCCCCCACAGGGGCTGTTGCATTCAACATACATGACTAACAAAACATTCAAAGCTCAAAATCCCTATTAAAGAAATGCAACCATTATAAAGTCAAGCGTTAACCACATTACAAGAAGAATTGAAACACATTAAATATATCCTTATAAATGAGATGAGCTTCATAGGAGAAAAATTACTCCTAAAATTGACAGCCGACTACATGAGGCCTTTGCCCATCGACAAAATGCAAATTATGGTGGAGTATCAATAATACTATTTGACAAACTGGCACAACCATCGCCTGTTATGGATAAACCAATTTTTATGTCACACTCTAATGCTAAGTTACTGTAGGACCATCTCAAAATAGTTGTTACTTTACAAATGATGTTTTGACAAGAAGGTGAGAGAAGAACACAAGCAAAATTTCAGCCACTATTATAGAATATACGAGATGCAAACCCAATAGAATATGATTGGAAGCTTCTAATGACCCATACAGACATACACCTTAAATCAGATGAGAACAAAGCATTTGAAATTGCTACACACTTGTTCGCTACTAATGATTCAATAAAGCTTCACAATAGAAAGATGTTAAAGTTATTATTTATCGTTCGGTCCCAATAAGTACAACAATAAATTGTGCAAGTGGAAACAATAATTTAGTGGATGATGAACAACTAGGAAAACATGTACTCCTTTGCAAAGGACAATGCATTATTCTTATAGTGAATATATGGATAGAGGAAATACTTGTTAATGGATCACTTGGTGAGGTTGTTGACATTGTTTATAGGCCAGGTTGTAAGCCACCAACTATCCTCATGTATGTTGTCATACATTTTGATAATTATAGTGGGTCATCATGGAACCAACAAGATCCAAAGAATGTATCAATTGTGCTTGTAACATTAGGCAGCCGAAGATAGCTCCTACTCACCATGTGATAGGCTATTACTATACATAAATTGCAAGGGCTCATGCTATAGAAGGCAACAATCGACATGAGTAAAATAGAGAGACACAGAATGACATTTATAGCTATGTCTAGAGTGAAATCTCTAGATGGTCTATGTATTCAACCCATTTTTTCCTTCGACAGGTACGCCAAAATGTAAAATAATCCATATACAATTATACATAAAATAGAGGAATCTCGCCTGAATCAGCTAACACTTGAAACAAAATGTAAGTATTTTGCACATATAGAACACTAAAGATGACATTATCCCATCAAATGTTTTAGTTTTAAAAAAAAAAAATATTATGACAAAACTCTCTAAACAAACAATACTACAACATCATGTAACATATATAACACTATTGGCATAACCCTTGCACCTTTCAAACGTACAAGTGATAGTCTAGCAAAGATCAAAATTAAAATCCATCTCATAAAACATGAATCTGATTTTGAATGCTCTGCAAGACCTTATTAATAGTACTATTATCAAGAACCAAAGGATAATACAAACATTTATCATTATTAAATCGACGGGTATAACTGGTAGCTTTCCATACAACACATATTTACAAAAATCTTATTCCTGCAAATATTTCCGTTAGTCTTTGCCAATTCTTCTTCTTTTATCTGACGAGTTGGAAGTAGTGTGCGAAATGACAGATTGAAAATGTGAATCAATCAATTGTATCAATTTGATAACATCAAATATATAGTAGAAAACAACTATATCACAATTACTTTATCATTTTTTGATCTATATTTGTCACCCATTTAACTTCTCCTCTTAAGATATGGTAACATAATAAATCAATTATTCAATTGCTTGACATCAATGAAAAAACAAAAACTGATCTAACCATTTATACAATCATGATACTTGACATCGCTCTATCTTCATCATCTCCATCATATGTTCATCAATTAATCAACAGACATTACCTAGCTAGAAGCGAAGGTTTCTGATGTTCTCAAGAACTTGGTTTAGTTTGTTCCCCTCTTCTCCTGGTTTTTTGTTGTTTTAGCATTAGTTTGTCTTTTTGTTGGCTTTTGGCTATTGGTTATTCTATTTATCTTTAGGGAAACCTCTTTAGTGTTGGTTTTTGGTACCTTATTTTGGCTGATGGTGTGTGTTGATGTATTTGTAGTTATTTTTTTTAAAGGGTTTTAGGTCCCTTCAAAACATGTTTTATCCATAATAAAAAGTAAAAGGATTCTCTACATTTTCAGTTAGATTGTTTCCACTCTGAAGTTCTCATTCATTGTGAATTTTGTTTCTTTGGGATTCTTTAGTTGCTTGTGTGGTATTATATAGTATCACATCTCCTCCATCTTCTTTATTATTATGGTTGAAGCATTGGGAACACTTATTCTAAAAGCTATGTGGATTGGCTAAATTAAGGGGCTTTCCCCACCTCTTCACTCCATATGTTTTCCCATCGATGATTTTTTTATAATACTACCATTCTGGGTGAAGCCTCCATTTCTATTAAAGTAAAGAACTTAAATAATACCTTATTGAAGTATGATGTGTATTCTTGTTAAAAAATTAGCCTTCCCAAGAGTTCTATATTTTTCCTTTGACTTACCTTAACTTAAATAATAGCTTATTGAAGTATGAAGTGCATTCTTGTTAAAAAAGTAGCCTTCCCAGGAGTTCTATATTTTTCCTTTGACTTACCTTGGCCTAGCTCTTTGCTCCAACTTATTCCTAGATTCTTTCTTGAATGAGTTACTTGATATATTCCAATCAAAACTTATGGGTTGGAAAGGTACTCTACTAATCCAAGTCAATAAGTTATTGTTGATTAAGGGTTCTCTAATGCTATGAGTATTTTAAAAGTCCCTAAGAAGTTCATACTCAAGATTGATAAAATCCAATTTAATTTCTCATGGACTAGTTTGGAGACCAAATATAGGATGCATTTAGTTGCCTAAGATCGTGTTTGTCTTCCTAAGAGGCTTGTTGGTTTTTCCATTAGGAAAATAAAGGATTTTAATAATGTGATACTTAGTAATAAATTATGGAGAAGTATTAGCAAGAATAATAATTTTAATTCCATTGTCTCAAACAAATATCTTGTGAGGTAGAACCATTTTCAAGACTTCATGCAAGATTACCTCATTGTTCTGATAATTTCTACTCTTTGGAACGTAATGTCCAAATCTAAATCCATTGTATCTAAAGGGTTAAGTTGGTCCCTTGTAATGTGTGGAAAATTATTTTTGGGGATGATTGGTGGATTGGGGAGTTTCCTCTATTCAAACTTCTATGGGTTGTGCAATTCATGGATCTTTGCATTAGGAGGGTTAGTTGTTGGGTTGTTGTTTATATTATGGGGCAGATGAATTGACTTCTCCATTTTGGATCTGACTATTATATCTTTCTAAAAATTGCTTTCTAATATTTAGATTCCTTCTATTCAGCTAGAGAATTTATTTGTTGTTTGGTTCCGTAGGTGGTTATTTTTTAGTGTCCAATGCTTTCAAACTGTAGGTTCTCTTTTCTCTCCTCATGCTTTCTAGTCTCTAGTTTTGAATCCCAAGCTTGTTCTTTAGATCAATGTTTTCTTTTGTCTCTAACTTTTGAATAAGATTCTTGCAACTAACAATCTTTGCAAGAGGGGATTTTTTATTCTTAAAACATGCTTCTTATGTGACGATACCATTTTGTGTGTCTTTCACATCTTGTTTAATTGTAAATTTGTGTTTGAAGTTTTGGCCCATTTCTTTGATCTCTAGTGTATGTCCTTGGTTTTTCCATACTCTAATTCTAAAGGAAAGCTTCAATAGTTCCCCCTATTAGTAACACTTACTTTTTTAATTGATTCTAAACCTATGTAGCCACACAAGGCCATTGTGTAAAAGCTAAGATTGATAATTATAATAAAAATACTAGAACTTAATATGGTGTATAATAGTACTTTATCTTCCCGTAGTATCCAGTGTTCCTTTTTTTACGAACTTTATTTTAGATATAATAATTTTAAAAAATTTCTAGTTTTTTAAAATTTTAAATAATTCACAAATTGTTTACATGGTGTGTAAGAATATGTACATGAAGAAAAACCTACAAGTGATAAGAAAAAATTATACAATGATATAATGCATTTAGTATTTTGAATCTTTATTGTAGTTGGGAACATTACAATTACATATAAAACAAGTCAAATGATAAGAAAATGTAAGGTAACAACACTTGAGATCAAATTCTTTGATACTTAAAAGTGAATCATAGAATTTTGTAAGATAACTTAAAAGTAAGATAGTCATTAACTTGAGGTCATTAATTTCTATGAAATAACTAATCAATTCAAAACATCATAACACTATTTCTTTTTTAATTGATTATAGACCTATGTAGCTCACACAAGGCCATTGTGTAAAGGCCAAGATAGATAATTATAATATTAACACCAAAACTTAATATGGTGTATAGTAATACTTTATCTTTATCTTCCGTAGTATTCAGTGTTCCTTTTTTAGCAACTTTGTTTTGGACATAGTAATCTCATGGTTTTTTTACTGTTATAAAATTTAAAATACCTTGACAAATTATAAAATGTTATAATAGGTTATTAAACATTACAATATAAATATAATATTTCAGCAAAGATCAAAATCAAAATCCATTACAAGTTTAATGTTATAATAGGTTATTAAACATTACAATATAATATTTCAGCAAAGCTCAAAATCAAAATGCATTTCACAAAACTCGAGTCTGCTTTGGGATGCTCTGCAAAATCTTATTAATAGTACTACCATCAAGAATCAAAGGATAATACAAACATTTATCATTAGTAAAATCGACGGGTACAACTAGTAGCTTATCATACAACACATATTTACAAAAATCTTATTCCTGCAAATATTGCATTTACTCTTTGCCAATTCTTCTTCTTTTATCTGACGAGCTGAAAGCAGTGTGCGAAATAACAGATTGAGATTGCGAATCCACATAACATCCGGACTCAACGTTGAGAGGGAAGTTAAGAATAGCTCTGCTACCACGCAATTTAAACGCCGCACGGTCATATGCCGTTGCAGCAGCTTCTGCTGTAGAGAAAGTCCCCAGCCAAATTCTCGTGCCTTTCTTATTAGGGTTTCTTATCTCAGCCGCAAACTTTCCTCGAAATTTAAGCCGCCTCACACCTCTGTAATGTTTCGCTTCCTCCACTCTTTTATTACTATCATTACATACATATAATGGAAAACTTTTGTTCTGTATTGGAATATCAGAGTATTTTTCCTCCTCCGCTAAAATTGTGAGAGGAGAAGATGAAGAGGAGTAATCTTCGCCTAGCAGAAACTCTGAAATTCTGCCCAACATTTCTGCAGTCTCCTCTGCAAGATTACACATCGCTTCTGCAAAAAAGATGGGAATTATACGCGTTATTTCGCAGGTTTGATGTCTTTGAAGCGAAGTGTGGCGGGCTTTAAAGCGATAATGAGCGCGTCGTAGTTTTGATAGGCTTATTAAATTTGTACGAAAAGCGCGTTGGACAATAAATTCTTTTGCGTGATATCTGGGTTGTGTGGTTTCTTCGTCACGCTGAATTGGGTGGAACATCGTAATAATCTTTTCAGTTGGGAACAAAAACGAGTCCATTTATAATTATTGAATGAAGGCTGATTTGATGAGGATATGGGAGAGTCAAGAAAAACGCCAGAAAACGCTGTGCGATGTCGTTCATTACAAGAAATTCGTCACAATCTGGAGAGATGTTGTCATTGTTTATTGTCAGTTTCTTGCAAGCCTTCTATGTGGTGCATTTTACAAGTGGCATACGACGTGGGCCTGGCTGAGATTTCTATTACTGCCATAATTCCAAAGAGAAAAAGCCGACTCTCAGAGTTATGTCACATAAATGTCATCGATTTTATTTTGACTCAAAATAGTTTATAGTCAAAGAGATTTCCACGATCTATAAGTATATCTAGTGATACAACTTTTTCTTGATTTGATTATGTGTAATATTTTTGGATCAACGAACATTTTGAATCACATTCTGTGATTCATCATGAGGATGAGAAAAGCTAGATAATGTCCATCATCTCAAAAATTTTAAATTTAAGCTACACCTACATAAATTGTGGGTTATGATCAAACAAGAAAAATAATGGACCACTTGATAATGGTGGATAGGCCAATGGAGAAATTTCTTCAGTTAGTCTCTTTTTTTCAAGGAGAATTAAAGAGGAATGATGATAGAAGGGAGATTGAGAAAAACCATATCCAATGCATAAGAAACTCCAATCTAACTTACACTAAGGACCTATATGTTGGTTTGTTAATATAATTTTACGCTTGTATTGAGTAGATACATACCCATGTTAAGAGCAATAGGTTTTTTCTTATCAACCTCTTATGATATTCACTTTTAAACTATACACCCATGCATAGATGTAGGAAAAATAATAGTGCTCATGTCAACTAGAATAATGCTTGAAGAAACTCCTACGAGTTTGTAATGGTGGTACAACTACTAACAATATGCTTCTCATAAGATTTCATTTTGTTATTTACATTGTATTATGTGACATTTTCTTTAAAAGAATATAATTTTATGAAATAACCCTTTTAGAATTTTAAAAGGAAATGAAAATAAAGGATATTATAATCCTTTTGTTTAAAGAAAGACTAATAAAGAATGTTTATGAAAACATCTCTTAAAAGATGGGAATAATTATATATTTATTAAAGGGTAAATAAAAGTGACCTTTTTGAAAGGGTGTGATAGTTTGGAGACAACTCCTTAAAAGTTTATATAATTTATTAATGTGAGACTTGGAAAGGGGAAAGAGATCACTCATGGAAGAAGCATAACATACAATGTACACCTAAGCCTATTCTTGTTAGGACTGTGTCATTTACATTGTGAAGGTAGGTTGGGTTCTACGTAAGAACCGGTGGGTTCTATGTAAGAAATAGTGAATTCTATGTAAGAATCAATTTTCTCTGGGTTGCAACAATAATAAAGAACCCAAGGCCTTTAGAATCTTCCTAGAGTGAGACTAACTATTCCAAGTGCTCAAGATTTAGATTAGTATTGAAAAATACTTGGTGATAAAAGATATTGAAAATATGATATATGAATTTGATGATAATATGATTGAGTTATATGGTGGAGTTATTCAATTAATAATGCTAGATATTTCCTTTACAGTTATTATAAATTATCACATGTATGGTATGCAATATTATTCATCTCTATTTTGGTAACATTACATGTTGTAATTTATATTCTCTAACATTATTCATATTTTAATCTACTACAATTAAATCTTGGGGAAAAGTGCCTTTACAAAATATTTCGATGTGATGCAAGATTGAACAAATAGAAAATCTGTTCCTATATCTTATATGGAAAGTAAAGTCTAGATTCCAACATGAATATGTAGTGTCAAATGTTACACACCTTTACAACTTTTCACATTGCACTATGCCTTTACTTTAGGTCTATGAGACAAAATGTCTCGATTACAAAATTCTAACACTTCAATCATTTGTTTTTAAAATTTTTATGATAGTTCATGCTTATTGATTTTATTTTTTCTTATGAGAGTGCAACAAATAAATGTTTGCACAATGCATTAGTGTCTTTTGAAAATTCATGGTTCTTGTGCCCATTTTAGTGGTACCTCCCCATTGATAGTTTGAGAAGTAACATGCTTTCATGTAATCTTGACTAGGTCAAAAGAATTTGAACTTTTCCATTTGGTCTCAATTCTTGATTTTTTAGTCTAACTTTCATTCTTGCAAATTCAAATGGGGGATTCTACCATTTTTAATAATGAACATGCTATACTAGCATTTTGCATGTCCTTTTTTTTTAATTTCAAAATAAAATTCTCATGTTCATGAAGAACAATAAAATTAGAGAAAAAAAACACTCTCTTTCCCATTTTTTACTAACTTCTAGGTAATTTTGATTCAAAAATAATGAACCCTTTCTCTCTATTCTCTATTTTTTTCTTTTTTAATTTTTATAATCTTATATTGTAGTAAATTGTATTCCTTCATAATTTCAATTTGCATTTGAGCCCTTACTTTAATATGTATTTTCCTTGATCATTTTAAGCTTATTTAGATCTCATCCTACCCTATAACTTAATTGTTAAACTCATAACTTAATTTTCTTCATATTCTAATTTCTCAACTAGGCTTATGTTTTGGATCCTAGCACACTGTCATTCCTTTTACTCGTCCCTTTTTTAGTGGGTTAGGATGCCAAATGTGTTGACATAAGTACATTTTTGTATTGTTAATAATTATGATGTAGCTAATAGTTATAATGTGTTTGGTAGCTGTCAAACCAACTTCTTCCACTTTATGATGTATGAGGTTTATCAAACAATGTTTAAAGAAGCATTTTTTATTTTATTCGGTATTAGAACTAGCCATGATGATTGAAGGATGATAAAAATCTAGAAAATCAGACAAGTTTTTAAATAAATTATGTTATCTCCTATGTATGTCTACTTATAATGAAAGGATGGTGAAAAACATGAGTGGTGTGTTCCTTCTAGGTGATCAGATGAACCTGAACCATGTCATAGCATGAAGAGTTTGAGGTAGAGCGGCTCTCTAAAGAATGGTTGTAGAAAACTGGCATGTAAAACTTCTACAACAATCATGTTGTCTATAGCACCATGTAATGGAATATAGAGGTAAAAAAAAATTATTGAAGTGACCACTAAATTTTCAAGATGATCTTTTGCAAATGGTATACAACATGAAGGTAGTGAACCAAGCAAGCTCCTTAATAAAATAGATTCTAAGAGCATCTTGAAATTGATCCTTGTGCTCTATTTTGTGTCTTGTTGTAGGAAAGGAAAATGAGGAAAATATGCACACAAGAGGAACCATCAAACTCTAAAGCATGCACAATCAACCTATCCAAACACAAAATAAATTGAGACAAAGAAATGCATTTTGATAATTGTGTTCTTTCTTGCTTCTCCAAAAGAGTTGATGTAGCTCTCATATTAACATAATGTACTTAAAATATGAAAGCAATAATATGATAATGATGGTGAGAAGATTTTAAAGATGATGGTTAGTTTGATTGAGAGAATGGATCTCAATTTATAAGATGAGAGAGCCAAATTGCAGAAATGGCAATTAGGTGCACAAATGGAAAAATGTCATAATTGAGGAGTGAAATTGGAAAAGTGTCATATTATGATACATTTTAACAAATTGTAAAAGATCAAATTGGGAAAATTAGTGTCGAGAAGGGAAGGGAAATTTACCATAAACTATGACAAATTATGAAAAATCAAAATAAGAAAGTGTCATAAACTATGACAACTATGAAAAATGGGGGCTAATTAGTAGGAGGGAAATTTGAATTGTAAAATTCATTTATTCCCACAAAAATAGAAATTGGGAATTAGGAATTATGAAATTCCAACATGGAAAATTATTAAATTAATTAATTGGAATCAATTAATTATGGAGACATAGAAAAGAGGGAATAAATAAAGTCAACTTATTTATTCAATTAGGACATAGGGATAACTATGGGTTATTTACCCCAAAAGGACAAATTAGTTGATCGTTGACTGAATTAATGACAATGATGTGAATTTTACTTGATTTTGATGATTTTGATGAGGATTATAAATAATTCTGATGGTTCCAAAATGGTTTAGGAAATCATGAAGCATCGATGATCTTTGAGAACGCGCTCAAATAATGATAAAAATGTTGATGATGATGAAGTGAAATAGCATCGATGAACTTTGACAATGCTATTGAGTCATCTTGGATCAATTTGATGATTAGGATGAGGCATCGATGAACTTTAAAAATGCACTCAAATTGATTGTCTTGAAATTGGTTGATAAGGTTGATTTGAAACAACATTGATGAGCTTTGACAATGTCATTAAATTAACTGATGATGATGAGGCATCGATGAAATTTGACAATGTGCTAAAAAATGATGAGACGAGGCATTGATGATCTTTGACAATGCCTTGGATTGATTTTGAAAGAGATTGATAAGGTTGATGATAATATTGACAAGATTAGAATAGGATTGGACTGATTTGAAAGTGATTTGATTAGGCATCGATGAACTTTGACAATGTCATTAAATGATTTGAAAGAGGTTTGACATGATTGAAATGATCTTGGACTGATTAGGAAGGGATTAGGGTCATTGAGGATATTTTAGGATCAATTAGGCTTGATTTGGATTGATTTAGGAATATTTAGGATCATTCCGGAGTGATTAGGATCGATTTAGGAAAAATTGACATGATTTAAAATGATGAGGCGTCGATGAACTTTCACAATTCCTTGGATTGATTTTGACAATGAATTGAATTGATTGATTCTAATAATGATTTGAAAATGATCAATTCGTCCAAAGAGACACAGGTTATGAGATAAATATTAGTAATTTACGATATGGAAGAATGGCACAAGATAGAAGACATGTAAACAAATGGGGCACATAGGTGTGAACCATTTTTGGGTATCTACAATTTTCCCCACTTTGAGACAATACAATTATGAGCGTTGGTTCAAAGAAAAATAAAAGACAATGCCCTAGTGGATCAACAGAATGGAGGTAGGATGCCCCCTTGAAAAATTGGGCAAAAATTGACTCAAGGAAATTTTTTTGAAAAGAGAATGATTGCTACGATTGGAGGAAGGAAATTTAGTGAAAAAGGCTGAAATGAGACGGAGAAAAGTTAGTAAACAGGAGACTTGCATTCATAAGTGTATTTTTGTAATGAGAGCTTTATTTAATATGGAAAAATGGATGCATCACACCATCGCATAGAAAGCCAAGATGAGAATGTGATCCCTTTGCATAAAAAATAACATAATTGCATACAAGGAATGTTTCCATCCATTCTAAAGCATATGACATATGTGCCCCCAAAACTTCATGAAGAACATGCCACAAACATAGGACAAAACAAAAATAAAGGACCATGAACCATCCCAAGCACTCTCATCACTTAGTGATATCCCAGAGTAGCACAGAAACATTACCAAAGATAAATCAATAAAAGATAAGACTCACTGAACCAAGCAAGTCAACAACCATTATGATCTTGTTATCAAATTTGATAGTTTGTTTGATGATGATGATGATGATGATGATGATGATGATGATGATGATGATAGGTTTCAGGAATGAAGTATCATACCTTGTAAAGGACAGAATGATTATTGGTAAAGGGCAAATTGATGTTGATTGATTGACAAGTTTGATCTAATTGATTGTTGACGTGCATAGATAGCTCATCTGTTGAAGCATGATTTCAGTTAAGCGCGATGTTTATTAGTCTTTAGATTGTGTTTTCTCATATGTATGTTTGTCACAAGGGAACTATTTATTGAAAACAACAAGTGATTATGTGCATGGTGAGGAAATCAAACAAGTGTCATAAAGTGACATTTATTTCTTTAGATTTTTTATAATTTTTTATTTTTTAGGATTTTTAAAATATATGATTTTTGTGCTTTTTTTAGGACATTGTATGATTTTTAGGGGTTTGTTTCAGCATCATATTCAATTTTATGGTCCTTTTTCAAGATCATATATTATTTTTACTGATTTTTTTTTAGGATCATTATACAATTTTTTTTGAATTTTTTCATAAAATTAATATTTACATGAAGATGTATTGAATTTCCCCCAGTGTCTAGAAAGGCAAGGACATTGTGAATGGACAAATGGATTGGTTGATGGATGAAATAAAATGGTCAGTTAGTATGTCTTTAAAGTTGTTTGGGTTCCCAAGGACTATCCAAGAAATAGGATAATATAATTTTTCCAAGCTTAGGGATTAAACATGATAATTATAGGGTAATGAAGTTGTATACCAGATAACATGTGAAGCATAGGAATGGACATGTCAAGAGGTTTTTATGAAAACATGTGCTTTTGCATTTAGAGTCCTTATTTTATGTCAAGACCAAGATAGGGACTTGAATAGGAAAATAATAGGATACAAATAGGATAGTGAAAAAATATGGATAGGATAAACAAGATCAATAATGGACAAGGCGGGTAGGGAATGAAGGTTGATATGATAAGATAGGAAATATGGACCAAAGAGATGAGGATAGTGTAAAGTAGATACAACATGTAACACTCCTAGGAAGATCTGTATCTTTGTCAAGATCAACGAGGGGAAAAGGGGATATGGATGCTGATAGGATAAAGGATATGAGGGATGTAGGATAATGGAGGAAATGACAGGGGTACAATATGATAGGAAAAACATGGATGAAATCTTCCCCCAAGTATGGAATGCAAGAAATTCATAAACTACACATGACATGTAATGCCTCGCCAGGGAACCCAAGACAAACTAACCTAAACATGCAACTAAGTTAACCGGATATTTTTTATTTAATTTTTTACAAAAAATAATGATAACAACATGGAAGAAAAACAATGAAAAATATAACATACTCATAACTCAAACAAATATTACAAATCTCGAGGGTTCCTTGATGTATAATTACTTAATAAAACTAATCTACGAAGAAAAAATATAAAGAAATAACATAAAAAAAATACATCAACTGAATCCAACATCCATCTCATATAATAAGATCACATATACAACTGATACCCAAGGTATACATAAATGAATCAGCATCCACTGCACAAGTTGCAGGGTATGCAATAATGAACAACAATACAACGTAGCCTCTAAAAGGATGTCAACCAATATACCTGGATATGGTTCAAGTACAACTCATGAAACTGAACAAGTCTCCAGAAGAAAATGAAGGTAGAAAGAATAACTACAATAAGGATCATCCAAGAAAGAATAAGAGCATCGAATCTCAAATGGTAAAATAATCACTACCACCCAACCTCGTGGAACCAAAGGTCCACTCCCACCATGCTAAGGAGATAATATCAGGCCCACACACACACGGGTACACAATAAGAAAGACTAAATCAAAAGTACAAGGATAGGAAAGATCAAGACACACTGGAGATCAAAGGTCAACACAAGGGTACACTATCCAAAGATAAAGAACATGTACAAAAATAAACCAAAAACACCAACATGAACCAACTACTAAAACCAAAAGCCAAATGTCAAAGTGCAACCACCAAAGTAAAGAAGGACATATGGAGGAGAATTAGGCTACAAACTATGGGAGTGTCATCAAATGGTCATATACTTGAGTTATCCTGGACTAGTCTCTCTGGACCCTGGACACTCGAGCATCATCTAGTTGAGTTACTCTGGACTGGTCACTCCAGACCCTGGACCCTCACCATGATAACTAATCTTGTATTTAATGTTAAACCCAAGTTTTATTATTAAATTAGATCACTTATTAACAACTTACGATAGGTTACCCTAGATCTAGCCTCTTTGGGCCTTGGACCCCTATTGTAAACCACTCCCCTAAGATGCACCTAGTTAACCTCCCCTAGGCTTAAGGTCATAAATACACACATAAGTCTCATATAATGATTCCTCCCCATACAGGAACTATTGATTCTCCATTAACCATAATAGCATAAGGTACTCTTAAAAGGTCACATAGCAGGAATTCAAACAAACTAGGTTTGGTAAAAAGATCAAACAAATGAACTCAAACAACACAATATAATCATACATAACTAACTAGCAATAAATTCCCAGTAAGTCCTGGTACAACATCCTAAGGGTCAACTACTCCCAATAGATACCCGAAAAATAATACAGATCCACAAAGCAGAGAAGTACACAATTTATCTAAGTCATCTATAAAAACAACATTGCATGATAAAAACTCAATTCCAAACAATCATTAAAACATAATAAACCAATTTATAAGGTGCATTATACATTTAGTTTATCTAATAAAAACACTAACCACAAAATTATTAAATCTTTAAGAAAAATACAAACTAATTCACTTATAGACAAGTTTATATAAAAAAACACATATAAATTAGTCCATTTAAAATTTACTAAATACTCAAAAAAAAAAATCAACATGCAATATTCGAAAAATAATATTAGTAGGAAGGAAATTTGAATTGTAAAATTCATTTATTCCCACAAAAATGGAAATTAGGAATTATGAAATTCCAACATGGAAAATTAGTCAATTAATTAATTGGAATCAATTAATTGTGGAGACATAGAAAAGAGGGAATAAATAAAGTCAATTTATTTATTCAATTGGGAAACAAGGATAAACTATGGGTTATTTACCCCAAAAGGACAAATTAGTTGATTGTTGACTAAATTAATGACAATGATACAAAGTTGACTTGATTTTGATGAGGATTAGGAACAATTATGATGGTTCCAAAATAGTTTAGGAAATAACAAGGCATAGATGATCTTTGACAACACACTCGAATAATGATAAAAATGATTGATGATGATGATGATCATAAATAGCATCAATGAACTTTGATAATGCTATTGAATCATCTTGGATCAATTTTTTGATGATGATGAGTCATCGATGAACTTTGACAATGCACTCGAATTGATTGGCTTCAAATTGGTTGATAAGGTTGATTTGAAACAACATTGATGAGCTTTGACAATGTCATTAAATGAATTGATGATGATGAGGCATCGATGAACTTTGACAATGGGCTCAAAAATGATGAGATGAGGCATTGATGTTCTTTAACAATGCCTTGGATTTATTTTGAAAGAGATTGATATGGTTAATGATAATATTGACAAGATTAGGATAGGATTGGACTGATTGGAAAGTGATTTGATTAGGCATCGATCAACTTTGACAATGCCATTAAATGATTTGAAAGAGGTTTGACAGGATTGAAATGATCTTGGATTGATTAGGAAGGGATTAGGATCATTTTGGATAAATTATAATTTATTTGGATTGGGTTAGGAAGATTTAGGATCATTCTGAGTCGGTTAGGATCGATTTAGAAAAAAATGATAGGATTTGAAATGACGAGGCATCGATGAACTTTGAAAATTCCTTAGATTGGTAATGATGAGGCATCAATGAAATTTGACAATGCCTTGGATTGATTTTGACAATGCTTTGATGATGAATTCAATTGATTGATTCTGATAATGATTTTAAAATGATCAATTCGGCCAAAGTGGCATAGGTTATGAGATAAATATTATTAATTGATGACATGAAAGAATGACACAAGATAGAAGACATGTTAAAAAGAGGGCGCACATAGGTGTGAACCATTTTTGGGTGTCTACACCTTCTTATCCATTTTCTTTTTCTATGCATGATGGAACAAATTTGATGTCTGTGTGAAATTGCAAAATGCAATGTATTATTCATTGTTGACTGTGAGAATATAACTAAAAAAAAGGAGAGAAAGAATTAGATAGAGTTGTGCATCTTTATCTATATCTTTCTAAGATTCTATACCCAATACCCTCAAATTCCTTATTTCTATGTTATAAACGATTTGGGTATTTAAAAATTCTTTCGATTGCCTATATTAATTGTAGCAAAAATCAAGGTCTCTAGATAAATTTTATCCTACATTTATTGTTTTTCCATGCTAATAGACACTCTATAAATATTTTAATTCTAGAATTTTCATCAACAAAGGGTTTTAAGATGCAAGGACAACTTTTTATTATAATAGATATTGTGAGAATGGAGTAGAGACCAAGTCTGAGTTGGAATAAAATGTTGGAGCGGTGGTATGAAAATATTTTGGTAGATTTTTCTAAAGAAAAGGAAGTGATATAGAAAATGGCCCAATTTCTACACTTGTTGGAGTTGGTGACCCTACAGAAACATATCCTTGACACTCACACTTCAAACAACAAGCCTAACTATATGATGCTTCATGAGGAACGCAACAATTTTAGAGAATTTGGCTAGCTTTAGGCTAGCTTTGTCTTTGTCTAGTTCAGGCCTTTTTGGTTGGCTTTTAATATGTTGTTGTTGTCCTTTTTTTGCCTTTTTATTTTTTTCAGCTTTCCTTTTGTAGTATTCTCTAGATGTTTTTTTTATATAGCTTGTAATCTCTATGGTTTCAAGTCCCTGTAAAACCCATTTTTTCCTCAATCAAAAACAATTTTAGAGAATTCAGAAGTGATAATAGAAAGGTCTAAGTTATACAACAGAAAAATCATGCATTCAAGTCACATGGGCCTGATATATACCTCATTTCTATATTACTACCAAAATAGGTAGTTCATAATTTTATTTTTTTATTGCAATTCAAACATTCATCCAATCTTCCTCAAGATGGTGATTGTTGTTCTAATATTAGATTGAGAGCTCATAGTAGAAAATGGTATGCATTGTCATGGAGCTTTTTATAAGTATGGATATTTATTGAGTGATTCAGATGATAAACATATATGTTTGTGGATACTGGTAGACATGGAGCCAAAAATAATTGTTGGGTACTATGTAAAGGGAATAAAGAAACATTTCAAAGTAGTACAATTACTTTTTATGATGTTTTTGAAGCTTAAGAACTAACAAGGTCATCTAACAGGTCGGACGTGGTATCAAAGCTTGGAGAAATTTTCATCATTTTATTTCAACTTCTCCCTTTGAGATGTTGTTTTGTATAAGAAGAAATTTTGGTATTTGTGGTTTACACTTTTCATTTTCTTTTATTTGTTGATGCTAACAATTTTGAGGAATGCATATGGTTAAGATTCATTTCGGAGACAAGTACAAGATTTGGTGTTAAGCTCAATATGGATTTTTATGTACTGAGTTTCAAAGTATATGATTGAGAATTATATCATTTTGCGATCATTAGATAATGATAGGGATATGATTCATCTCTTAGGGATAATTGTTGAATGATGAACAAGATTTGTGATTTGAGAGTTCAGAACTTAGAGCTTAAGAATGAAGATTGAAGCTACACCTTTCCCATGGTGAAGAGATAACTTGATGGAGACTCACTTGGTTCAGGATTTGTTTCAAATATTTTCTCAAAAATGTGTATTCATATTATGTAATCAACAACATTTTTATGTAAGGCTATAGGGGGTCCCCTAGTACTTTTATGGGAACAATGTAATATGGGGGAATGTTGATGTAAGTGCAATTTTATATTGTTAATATTTATGATGTATTTGATAGTTAGAATGCATCTAATAGTTGTCAAACCAAACTCTTCCACCTTATGATGTATGAGGTTTATTTAAAAAATATTTAGCAAAGCATTTTCTCTTTTACAATGCCCTAGTCCATCCAAAAGGGGCCCAAATTCAAACATTTTCAAGTGCATCATTTGTGATCCAATCCTGATCTCTTTGTTTGACCATTAGTTGTTGAACTAAATTTTAAAATACCTTGGGAACCCTATATAAAGTACGTCTTTTATCATTAAAACATTAGAATTCACAATTCCAATCGATCCAAAGAGCATTCAAAGATTCTAGGTTTGAGTATATTCAACATTTTACAAGAAGCTACAACAATCAACATCCACATTTGATTTCATGTTGATTATGTTTTGTGACCACATTTTTGCATTACGATTTGAATGATTATTCTTAAGAGCATTCAGTTACCATCATTTCCATTCCTTAGGTATATTTTTTTTTCAATTTAGCTTTTCCATTATTGATTTAGCCTTCGCCCATTCTGGTGATAAGCTCTCATTTCATCAATCATAAATGTGTTGGAGGTGGGAATACCAACACAGGTTTTGACTTAGGAAAACCCCTATAAAACACAACCATTTTTGCTCATTTTTGTATATGTAGGTTTAGATCTAGAAACACAAAGTTATAGAGTGAAGAGTAGATAGTCATAGTCAAACCTAGATTTTGAACAAGTAGAAGGACCAAGACTAGGATTCCCTACAACCTTATTTGATTCTTTTTGGCTAAAATTTTTGGAGACAAACCTAAAGGACCTTATGACTGTATTTCTGCCCATTTCTATCAGTTTAGAGAACCCATGGAGTACGAAACTCTCCAATGATGTTTGACACATTTGGATTCAGATTGTAGCTAGAGGTTACTCTTTGTATCTAATTTCTAGATTTGGTTTACTATGTTGGTTTTTGGTTCAGTAATTTACTATTATTATTATTATTATTGAAATTTGTCATTTTTCTATTATTTAACAAAGTTCATTGACGCGGAATTCACAATCACAAATCAATTACAACAAAGGAATATAATCTAAGTGTTCATCTTACATATCATGACTATAGTTGAATCTATGCATGTTCCAATACTATGTTATAGATGCTTGATATCTTAGTTTTTGCCCATAAGCTTAGGATCTCATTTCCATACATATAATTATGGTGAGCTCAACATATCTTACTTTTTTTATAATTTCTTATTTGGATTTTTTGATTTAGATAACAATTATTTCTAAAATTTATTTCTTATTTACTTGCATAAGTTAATTAATTTCAACATTAATATATCAAATTGCTTAGTCATTTGGTTAATCAAAAATTTTACATTACTATTTTATTTTTCTTTATTAATAACATCGTTATTATATCATATCATCTAATTGGTTAATTAACAATATATATTATAGATTACAAGGAAAACTTGTTCCACTAAATATGTTTTTGTATCTTTTATTGATTAATAATAATACATCTGGTAAATGGAGTTCTTATCTTCCTTTTCTAGTTAAATTTTAAAAAATGCTCAAAATATTTTTATATTATATTTGATGCATACAATGGTATCTAATCTCTACCTTTGATCTAGATCTCTTCTTGAGATGAAGAACTGATTAATCATGCTTATACCTCTCCAAAAATGTGTCTTACACATAGTTTGGTGCAAGAGGATATTGTCAGTAGCACTTTCCTAAATTTTATCCCCTATAGAGATGAAGCATTTATGGCTCATGATTTTTCCTCTCCCAAGATTGGTCCTACTTATTAGGCTATTTCAAATGAAGAGGGTATCACAAGTAATGTTTCCAATTCTCTCTCTTCTATAGGTGAAGCTTTAGTGAATAAATATCTCAATAAAGGTCTAGTGAACACAATTTAAATATTTCCCATCTAGATGTTAAACATATTATTGTTGTTAAAAGCCTTCTAAATTCCTAGCCACAAACTAAATCAAATATTTTTGTTAAAGGTATTAAACACCCACCTAGACATCCTAATTACTACTTAAACTATGCAAAACAAATCACTCAAAGTAGTATATTTAATCAAAAGGTGTCACAGCAACCACATTATCATAAAGTTACTCACAAATATAATATTTGTGATGATAAACATGATAAAAATATTTTGTGCCTATAATTCTCAACCTTTTCTTCCTCCACCATGTCATCTTTCACAACATATTGGTAAGGAGTATGATGTTTTTTAGTAAACTCATGTTATTTCACCCAATATGTACCTTGGGGATTTGATTCAAACATCACCTGCATACAATGGGATGCTCCAAGTAGCCTTATAAAAGGAGGTTGTCTCACCTTCTACTAGGCCAAATGATGTAGTATCCTTGTTTGATTATATGCATACAACAAAGTTAGGTATTGTGTTTTGCAATATGAACTACCTTATTATAAAGTTAAAAATTATTATAATCTCCTCATGATTATATTTACCATTAATAAACATGAGATAAAGTGTATTGTAACTAATAATAGGTCAAGTCTTAGTATTTTTAGTATATACTTTCTATATAATATCAATGTGGGAACCTCTCATTTAACCTAATTCTCTCTTTATTCAAGGCCTCACTAATGTTGGCAGGAAGTCATTATGATTCAAAGGAGGGATTCACTCTCAATAGAAAGTGGGCATATTTCACGGCAATGGGATAAATGACCCAATCTTGAAACCATGTAGAACACTTATTCTTTCATGAAAACCTTCTAGACACTTGAATATCTCAGACTAAATAAATATTCTCATGATCTGTTTGTTTCAAAACACCCCGTCACCATGGCAGTTCATGACTTCATGCTTCCCCTTCACAAGGACACCTTGCCCTATAGGATACAAAAAGAAATTAAGGTTTCAATGATTCACAAGAATTAAATAGCTTTAGAGACAACATGGATCCACCCAAACACAACATTCAAATACCTTAGAAACCTTAAAGAAACCTGGTTTCATCAATTGTTATCCCCTTTACAAAATCAATCCTAAATCTTTAGTAGCTCTTGCCAGTGACAAATTTGAGCGTAAATTCTCATAACCAAACCAATCCCACAAAAAAAAAAATTTAAAAATATCATTAAGGATTCCTAAAACATATCCAAAATTTAATTAGGTCACTTTGAACCAATATCTTCATATCAGAGCTTCTACGCTATCTTACAAGGCCAATTAGGCCACTTTTTCAAAGGAACTATTAACAAAACCTTATCTAAACTTCTAAACTCTAATCATATCTTCTTCATGGGTCTCAAATGAAAAAATAAGAAAATTGCAAGATATGAAACACCCATGAACTCATAAAATAAGTACCACCTTCAAATTAGCCCTTTCCTAGGAGGGTTTATGGCAAATTTGGGTTCCATGCCTTCTAAAATTTTTCCAATACTTTCTAATCCTCATATTAGGTCTGCACAACTTCTCCAAAAATTCCCCATACCATATAATCCATGATATGCATCAATAAGGGCCCCAAAGTGCCATTTTCACTATTTTTACCAATCCAAGACATCACTTTATAGACCTAAGGCATCATCCAATCATAAGAAAACATCATATTTTAATTTCACCACTTGTAAATATTGAAGTATACCCTAAAATGATCTATTCCACACATTTTCAGACTTGTTCACTGGAGGAAAATAGAATTATGCAATTTTTTGTACTCGTTGTTTACCCTCACTACGGGTTTTGATAGTTTTTAGGAAAACCTTCATAGAATGTTCAAAACTGAATGAAAGTTAATAAAACCAAATCCAAAAGGTATATACCTCACTATCCTATCAACTCCAACTTATAATATTGTATTTGGTGACCATACTAGGTCATACAAGATAGAGAAACAATAGTAGAGCGTTAAAATAAGTAGGAAATTAGAATGTTTATTATTCAAACTTTGAAAGTACATCTTTCCCCACATAAATTCCCCTCATTTGAGCCTCCTCTAGACATATATATCCTAAACACACCAAAAATAACTCCTTAACTGACTCAAACTTCTTCTTAGGCTTCATGACCATTGACCTTCCCCTTTTTACATTTTTTCCCTATTTGACATATGACCTTAAAATGACCTTATAAGACCTAAAATAGACTCAAACTACTTAAACATGGTCTATTAGACCTTATTACATAATTAAATCCCTTTTGGAGCATCTTGAAAATGTTTCCACCTCTATGATAGCCTTGACAACTTACTGACAACTATGTGTCATGAACACAAAAGGTGTCGCCTCACATTTTGATTAAAAATCACTACAAAATAGTCCATATGACCTCATTTGATAAAAATCAGGAATTTTTTTGAAAACTTGCCTCATGGAGGCATCAATGTTCTTGGGTATCCCTGCACCATACTCCCCATGGAAAAGAAACTCAATTCCTTTGAGTGAGCACCTGCAAAAAAATCATGTTTGATCTCCTCCTCTCATCTCCAAATGCTTCTTTCATCGGGTGTACCTTTCCAATGAACTAGGTACTAAAAAATTGCATCATCTCTTAAACTTGCACCAACATTCAGCTTCATCTTCATTCTTGGCTTTCCTATCTTCCTACTCGGGTACTTGGACCTGTCAAATGGAAACTATTTCCTCTTCCAATCTACTTCTCTAGTTATCTATAGTGAGATAAACAAAATAACAATTTCATTGAAAAAAACAATTTGATTAGTATCAATGACATACATGAAATCTTTGTTTTGCTTCTCAAATATCCTTGGTGAATCCTACCACATGACCCCATCTGATGAAGTTATTTTCATCCTTTGATCATAAATCTTATCATCAACCTCCATGCATTCTTCTTCTCCCACCATCATCACCTCGACTTCCTCAACTCCAACCTTTCTATTCCATTCATTCTCAATAGTTGCATATATGTTGTCAATAAATTTGCTCCTTCATCATTGATTGTTTCCCTTGCATCTATATCTTCTCCTTTATCTTCCTTTGTTTGTTCCTTACCATTTTCTATCGGAGGTTCTTTTGTCTTCACATCTGGTTCTAATGCTTTCATTTGTCTTCTTTTTTGAATCAGCCTTTGAATAGGTCATTCAACTCTCTTCTTAACTGTCAAATGCCAACTTTGTTGCTGCATCTCAATTCTTCTTTGCAATTCCTCCATAGCTTGCCTTATTTCTCTTATCTCTCTCTCAAACTCTATTTGCCTAATCTTTTACTCTTTCATCTTCCTCTCTTTTTCTTCTTTTCTGAACCCTTTGTTTCTCCTCTCCTTATGTTGTCCTTGATGCCAAACACACTAATTGTTCAATTTGAGCATGATCACTTTTGGTTGCATTGATACACTAATTGTTTAGTATGAGAATGATCACTTTTGGTTGCATTGATCATATGATTCATTCAGTTTGTGAAAATCAATAGATACTTTCAGGTTGTCTTGTTCATTATTCCATTGAGGCATTGTATTGATCATTTTATTTGTATCATTTATTTATTTGGTTACATGATACCTTTGGTGGCATTGCATTGTTGCATCATCATTACTCAGTGTTCATTAAGTTACATGATATATTCAGTGGCATTGCATTTACTATTTAGTTTGATGTCTCCATGAATCAGTTTAATGGTATGATGGTATTCAATTTGATCGTATTGCAGTGGTATTTGCAGATGGTACAAGTGATAACAGATACATGTAATAAATGGCAATGTTCATAATGGTAGTGTTCATATTTTGTGCTTTGATCAATGATTTCATGAGTATATGTTGGCGGTAAATGTATAAATATTAATAGTATTTATTACTTTGCAAATGATATCATGGCATATATTATCTTGCAAGTGATACTACGGTATATAGTTTGTATTTTTTATTCTAGTATCAGAGGGAATTAGTCTCATCTTGTTACTCTGAAAATTTTCAATATCCTTCTTCAGTTGTATATTCCATGGATTTTTTATAGTCACTAAAGTGACTAAGGCATCGTTTGAAAGTTGTGACCGTGGAACATAAAAAGATGTTAATTAGGTAGGCCTTTTGGTTGGCCCCTACATAATTTGCAGTACTTATTTTGTTTACATATGCCAAAGTCGTTGACTTTTTAAAAGTTTTATATTGTATTGTAAATGGCATGATTCAGCATTTGATAAAGTCCTTTTGAAAGAATTGAGTTTCATTTTGAAACCCTAGCTCAATCGAGCTAGGGCACGGTATTATTGAGTTAGTTATCACTTTTGATGGTGGAAAAGACAATTTCAGAGAGGTTTTGAAAGAGATTTGGGTGTTGGTTTTGAATAAATAATGTGGGATTTTGATGGAAGTCACATATTTCGGCTTGATAGGTTTTCTTGCTCCATGATTTTGTCATTTGGTTTTCCATTAAGGGTTTTAACTTCTGCTAAACTCTTTTTTTCATTTTCAAACATGTTTGTCTGTATATGTTTCTTAATATGTGTATTCATGTTTTCTTGTACATTCATACCCGTGATTACAAGGGTTAACTTATCAGTTTGTGGGTTGGAGTATTTTGTTTGTGAACTATGATTATTTCTTAAAACCCATGAAGATTTTTTTGTAAACTCATGCTTGCATGGTTTGGTTAAGGCTGTCTGTTTAACGCCATTTTCGTATATGTTAATAATTCTTAATATGGGATCGTAATTAAGCATTGTGTCTAAACCGGAGTTCTTCATGCATTTAGATTTTGTTTAAGTCTTTGTTAATCAACAGCTTAACCTTTTCCATATGTATGGGTATGAATTTTTAAAGTTAAGGATCTTTGTCCAAGTTTTGGGTTTAAAGTTTTTATAAATGAGGGTTTTGTCCAAATCCCTCCCTGTCTATTCATGTCTTAAGGTTTTCATTCCTTTTAAACCCTGGTTAAGGGATGTTGGTGTATGGAAAGAGGTTATGTTTGAGTTTATGGTTTGAACCTTAACCAAAGTCAAGTTCATGTCACAAACATTTGTTAGAGAAATTTGTTATAGACTGAGACACATGAATTGACATGAATTGACAGTGATTTGCAAAAGAGATATTAAGATACACATTCATTAAGGAAGTATTAAAATAAAGACAATTAGTTCGTTGATATTTAACAGAAATTTTGATTAGATTTGAAAAATAGTTTGTTATGGAGGTTACATTCCAGTTTATTAGTTTTGAATACTATAAAAATATGACAGTGGGAAAGTGTTCAATGTGCAGAGAGAGATATTAGATGTTCATGAAACATTCTTTGTTTTATTGTGCACATCAGTTTATATAATCAAAAATATTTTATTAAGTTTATAGTTGTCCTAACCCAATATGATGCACTATTTGATACAAAGATTTATTTGTATCCAATAATGTATTGTATTGGATCATGATCACTATACTTGATCAGATATTCTGACTCTATATGAATCAGTAATTGTAAAGTGGGAAGAAGCCAGTGAGGCATTGAAAAGTATATCAATGAGATAGCATTGCTAGTGAGACATATGTATATCCAGTGAGGTATTGTAAAACAATACTTTTACATACACTAGTGACGCAATTCGAGTGGTTTTATTCCCTAGAGAGTTTCCACTTAGGACATATCTTGTTTTATAGTCTTTGTGCATATTTCATTTGTCTTTTTATCTCTCTTGTTTCTATTGACTTATATCATAAGATTTGATTAAGTAAAATTTCATTCTAGAATTATAATATCACTGATTAACCCCCACTCTCAACAATATCATACTCCAACACCCACCACTAGAAAGTACCCTCTCAAAAAATCCATCTTTTCTTCAAGAAAGTCCCTTTAATCTTGTTTCCACTTTGTCTTTGCCTCACCTAGGTCTCTTCTCTTTTCCTCTACCTAGTCTTTTGGAAACCAGGTTCTCTTCTCAACCTGTACAAACACAAACACTAAAATTAATTTTCCATACCTTTTGAGCTCTGATACCACTTTGATGCAGAGGTGGGGTTCACTATCAATACCAAGTAGGCATATTTCACAACAATGGACTCAATGACCCAATCATGCAACCTGTAGAGAACTTTTTATTTCATGACATTCTTCTAGACACTTGAATATCTTAGACTGAACAAAGATTATCATGAGAAACTTATTTCAAAACACCTCATAACCATGACACTTCACAACTTCATGCTTCCCCTTCACAAGGACACCTTTCCCTATAGGCTACAAATAGAAATTAAGGTTTTAAATCTTCATAAGACTTAACTATATCTAGAGACATCATGGATCCACCCAAACACAACATTCAAACACCTTGGAAACCTTCAAGAACCCTGGTTTCATCAACTGTTATCCCCTTCACAAACCAATCGTGAATATAAGATTAACTTCTCATAAACAAAACAATCCCACAAACCAAATAGATTTTTTGATACCCGTTAAGGATTTCTCAAACATATCACAAAATCTACTTAGGTCACTTTGGACCACATCTTTAAATCAGAGCTTCTATGTCGTCCCACAATGCGAATTAGGCCACTTTTTCAAATGAACTATTAACAAAATATTCTCTCAACTTATAAACTCTTCTCAAATCTTCTTCAAAGATCTCAAATGACCAAAATCAGAAAATTTCAAGATTTGGAATGCTCATTAACTCATCAAATCATAAAAACCTTCAAATTATCCTTTTCCTAGGAGGGGTTAAGGAAAATTTGGGTCTCATGCCTTCTACAACTTTTTAAATGCTTTAGAATCCTAATATTAGGTCCTTACAATCTCTCCAAACATTCCCCACACTATCTTATCCATGAAATGCATCAATCAAGATCCCAAAGTGCCCTTTTTACTATTTTTACCAATCTAAGACATCACTTTGCAGACCTAGGGCATCATCTAGTCACAAGAAAATCTCAGAGTTTAATTTCACCACTTGGAAATATGAAATTATACCCTACAAATTTCCATTCCACACATTTTCATACTTTTTCACTAGAGGAAAATAGAATTACGCAATTTTTTATACTCATTATTTATCCTCACTGAGGTTTTTGACAGTTTTTAAGAAAACCTTCATAGAATGTTCAAACCTAAATGAAATTTCATCAAACCAAATAAAAAAGTCACACAACTCATTACCCTATCAACTCCAACTAATACGATTGTATTTGGTGACCATACTAGGTCATACAAGATAGAAAAATAGTGGCAGAATGTTAAAATAAGTAGGAAATTAAAACGTTTATTATTCAAACTTTGAAATTACATCTTTCCCCTCATCTGAGCCTCCTCTAAACATATATATCCTAAAAACACCAAAAATAACTCCTTAATTGACTCAAATAGCCTCTTAGGCTTCATGACCATTGGCCTTCCCCTTTTTACATTTTTTTCAGTTTTTTCATTATGACAACTTTGACAATTTTTTCCTTGTGTAACATATGACCTTAAAATGACTTTATAGGACCTAAAATAGACTCAAATTACTTCAACATATTCTACTATACCTTATTACCTAATTAAATCCCTTTTGGAGCATCTTGACAACTTTTGCACCTCTATGACAACCTTGACAACTTACTAACAACTTTGTGTCATGAACACAAAAGTGTGTCCCCTCACATATTTTGATTAAAAATTACTACAAAATAGTCCATAGGACCTCATTTGATACAAATCAAGATATTTTTGAAAATTTGCCTCATGGAGGCATCAATGTTCTTGGGTGCCCCTACACCACATTAAATATAATCACATTACATATTAAGGGAGGAACTATGAATTAACCCATGGATATCCATATCGGGACCTATGATGTCACATACATTCTTCTTCTAGGTAGACCATGAATGCATGTCATGAATTAGTCTCATCTACTCTATATCACAAAATAAAATTCATACATGGTGATAAACTATAAACAATGGTAGTTGATGAAAGTTTATGTAGTGGTGTCCAAAAAGAGGAAGGATCTATGTCTTTCATTAACATAATGATTCAATTTATAACACCATCTCCTATTGATAATGTTTTCATAGATTAAAATTGAGATCCATTAGAGTTTACACCATTCTTTGCTAGAGAATACAAAGTCCTAAAATTCAAATCTAAAGCCTTGAAGGAACCTTGTATTTCATTTCTCCAAGATACTTATTATAACACATGTCTTCATTGTGATTGGCATTGTTTATGTTGTGGAATATTACATTAGTGTTGGTTAGTTTAAATAATTAATGAAATTAGGTTGGTTAATTTCTAGGAATTTATTCTCATAGGCGATTTTTACAAGGAAAAATAGCACTTTAAAAATTCATTGCACTATAATGTAAAATAATAAAAGTTGAACTAAGAATAATATATGCATCATTTTATGTGTTTTAATGGTATAATCTATATAATTTTCTCTACCATTTTCAATATGGTATCAAAGCATAAAAACAATTGTGCATGTGATGTGTATCTAGGTAGGGTTTAAAGAGGAAAACAAAGGGGAACAAAGGGATAAAAGACACATAGTTGTATCCTATTAGCTTACAAACTAAGGTATAAGATAAGTAGAAGGCATCTAAGATTCTTCTGCTCAAGAATGCAATCATGCATATCTTTTGGACTTCCAAGATTCAAATTAAATTTAAGAGAATCATTGACATGGTAAAATGTTGTAATGATATTTATTTTATTTGTAATGTCATGTTTAATGGGTGCAATTTATATTTAAAAAGATATATAATATTGTATTTTTAATGATGGAAATGTGTGGATATTAAGGTAGAGGTATATCATGTGATTTTTGGGTATTCATGCCATCCTTTATACAAACTAGAGTCACATTGTTTAATTCATCTATCTATCAGAGCATACCATAAGATATTTTAATATTTCTCTTCTTCATTGATTGTGTTGAATGTGTTGAAAAGGAGGATTGTCAAAAAAAAAAGAAATTGAATGTCATTTTTTCTGCTTCTTGGGAAACATTTGTTATGTTGGCTCCCAACGTGACATTGAACATATTCATGTACTCATTAACTTTCTATCTCACCTACACTTTGAAAGGAACCAACTGATAAGTTTTGTACTTATATCATGTGGTTTCTATGATCTCAATAAGTCATATTAGATTTTCCATCACTAATCCTTTAATGCATCATTTTTCAAACAACACTATAGGTTGTAAATCCATCTACTATAATAGTGCAAGAATCCATATCATCTCCAAGTGGTTGGAAAGAATATTGTGCAATAATAAAATATGTAATTTGGTACTAGGTATGCAAATTAAAATCATATAGAGGGATGATTCATTTCTAGCTTAATTTTTACTATGTTAAGTGTATACTCCAAAGAATAAATTATTTTATAAGGTATAGAGAAGAATTTCATAGTTGTGAAATTGCATTCCAATAGGATGAAATGTTAGAAATGAAAGCGACAATATAGTCATGGCTAGATAGTGTGTTATTAATGTTGAATCAAATCTCAATAAGAATAATGATGTAGAAACTAGTGATCATGTGGACAACATGGGGGATTAACGCTAGCAAACTACAAGAGAAGCTGAAGACAAAATTCAACTTTTTCACTAGCCCAATTGTGAGTATCTCTTCAACATTTTTTATGCTATGAACATAAAAGCTATTCTTTTGTTCATAATTCAAATTTTTGGTATCAATCATATGCATCTAAAGATAGAAATATTTTACAAGTTTTATATTTGAGGGATATCCTCAATGATTCTTTACTTAAATCAAATATTTTCTGTTACTATTAAAGTTTAACACTTCATATGAATGGTTGAAGAATAAATGTAGCCACTACATTGAAGTTGATGAATAGAAAATCAATGAGGAATAATTTTTCTAAACAAGTCATACCATAGGTTGGAGGAAATGGATGCTATAGGATATATATCATCCTGAGCTAGCTTATTTCTCATAGATTATTTATTACAAAAGAAGAACCATATTTGCGTCCCTCAAGAAAAGAGGGGGCTTGGCATTATGTGTCCCTTCAATGAATAGGTGGGAAAGATTTCTTGTGGGTTCACTTTGGTGTATTCATATTTGGTTGATGATTTGTACAACACTTGAGGATTAATTATCCACACTCAAAGGATATATGTACTTTTAGATGAAAGGTGCATCATGTCCAGATGTTTGGTTGGTGATTTGTATAGAGGGTCTTCACTGAAGGGGAAACACTATCACATGTGTTAATATTGGGGGGTTTAAAATGGGCAAAAAAAAGGAGAAATATATTTCCTAATTAGAGGAGAGGGGGGGGGATTTGGGGGTGGGGGTAAGGTTTGTATAGGAAAATAGGTTCAGGGGGTGAAAAAAAGGAGTTTGGGGAAATTTGTTTTGAAAATAGGGGGATTCTTTAGTATGTCACGAATGCATGTGCTATGATTCAAGTTCATTAAGTGCAGCCCCTATAGATTTTTACTTCATAGAGGAGGGATTATTTCCATATAAATTGAGAAATCATTAGACACACTTAAATGAAATGGACTTTTAGAGGAAATGTGTCTCATGTATAACACTATAAGATACAATAGATACACTTGGAAGAGAAGTGGAATTTTACAGGAAATGTGTCTCATTGTATATGGAGGTTGGGAACACTTTATGTTCTCTCATGTTGTGAAAATGGTTACAAGTTCTACAATCAAGATATCTATTGATGTATTTAGTTCTTTGTTTTCTAGGTGAGCGAGGAGGAGTGAAGGAACTTCATCAAAGTCTCTAGAAGGGTAGTTTTAATCTCTTGCGATGTTATACTCATATTTGGATTGATGTAATGAGGGGAAATGTTGGGGAATATTACATTATTTTTGATTAGTTTACGTAATTAATATAATTAGGTTGGTTAGTTTCTAGGAAGTAATTCCCATAGGAAATTGTTAGAAGGGAAAATGAATCTTTAAAAAGCCATTGCATTATAATGTAAAATAATAAAAGGTTGAATCTAAGGACAATTGATGCATTATATCTATGTTTTACGATTTTGATAATAATGGTATGATCTACATAATTTTCTCTTTCATTTTCAATAGTTCAGAATTCACCCCACATGGTCCAATTTAATCTAACAATGAACCTTCTCATTGTGGCATCTCAACACCCAAAAAGGATCCACATTATTGAAAAAGAATCAATTCTTCTTCCACTGCTAATCCTAGATTTAAATCAGAAAATACTGTAAATTGGTTTTAAAAATATTTCTAAACATGGATATGAAATTTATGTTTATGGTGTATGGAACGTATCATTGACGCTCCTATAAAGAGGGTTTAGGATTTCATCCTCTTTCTTTGTCTAAATCCTCTCCTCCATATTATAGTGCATATATGTATTCTTGCTATGAGTACTCAATTTTCTTCACAAGACAAAGGATTGCTTCCTAATCGTCAGTTTTTGTCTATAGAAAAAAAATAAAAATTAATTCTTCTAAAATATAACTTGTTTAGTCTTCCTCCTCTAAAATGAAAGAAAATTCATAAACATAATAAAACATGTCTTTCCTTGTGTGTACATTAGCTGGTGCATGTAAATTGAACTAATAATGTCAAACCTTAGAAATTAAAATACAACTTATTAAATTTGGTGTCATTCAAATGATAACTAACAATGAGTTAAATCTTTTTCCTATTTTTTTTTAATAAAAATTAATTCTATTATGTTTCTTATCACTATGTGACATTATTATATCTACACATGGGCTCATTGTCATTCATGGTGGTATAATCTCACATGCTAGCATTATTCTAGGGAAAGAAATATAATAGTTATGGTTTTCCTTACTTAAACATTTGGGGGCATAGACAACTTGTTTTGATGCATGTATCTTTATTTTAGTATATCCTCTCCTTCTCTTACATGTACCCTTATTTGAAGATATCCTTTATTTGTGGAGGTCTATACCCTTAGGCAAGGACCCTCTCCTCACTTTGTCTCTTTGATATATATGTATCGTTGATAAGGATCCCCTTACCTTAAAAGATGTTTACATTACAATTATTTATTCCTCTCTTGAACATTTTCATCCTCTATAAGGATATACTTCCTCGATTAGATGCATGAATTATTGAAATGGACATCTTCTTAGTTTTGAATATTTTTAGCCTTGATATGGATTGATATATTCCTTAATATATCAACATATCAATTATGTTGACATCTGAAGGGAGGAATATGATGTGCTTAAACCTTGGTATCATTGATGTTCCTCCTAAGTGGTGGTGTTGTGTTGCATAACCCCACAAAGCATGGTTATTAATTTATCACTAGTAACTTTCATAGAATAAAACCTTTAATTATCATCTAGTATTGTGTGGCTTACTAGTTTGATCCCTTGATTACTTATAATAACACAAATTCCTATCTAGTGGCATTTGTATGACTCAGTTGGGACATCTAGCATAGAAGAACATGCTATTTTGATTGTTTTTACACATTTTTATTCTTTTTGAGGCATTATTCATCTAGTGTAGTGAGGCTTACTAGTTTTATCATTAGTTTTTTTATGCTTTCTCAATAATTATAAATCTAACATAACACAACTTGAAATTTCCAAGCATAGTATGGCTTATTAGTGTTATTTTTGGTGTAGTATATGGATCACCAAAAATAACACAACTTTTTGGCTAGTGGAACTCCTGCCATCTTTCTAGACCCATAGCATAACATAACTTGCCAGTTGTTTGATCATGGAAAATTTTTATCATCACAAACTGATGTATTCTCTTGTCTCTTTCTAGAAGTTTGCATGTGATTTTGCAATACAACCTTGAGAATATAGTGGTTTAGATGACCATTATTGTTAGAATAACTAAGAGGGGGGGTGAATCAGTGGCCTCAAAAATTAATCCTTAAATCAACCCAAAAACTTATTACCACATTTATAAGCCTCTAGTTAGCTTCATTCCTACAAGATTATTGCCTTTAAATATTAATAACAAATAAATACCTCTCGGATTACTCTTTCAAACCTTATTCTTACTTTTACCGATTAGCAGTCTTTCTATTTACCGAAATACAGTAAATAACTAGTTTATACCGATCAATCCAGATTTACTTATGTGAAATGAAAAACAATAAAGTAATGACTCATAAACACATTGACACATGGATTTTTAATGTGGAAACCTTATTAAGGGAAAAATCACTGGGACTGGTAACCCAAATTTTCACTCTTCTGGAGTGAGCTCGGTGAAGAGACAACCCTACTAAAGGTTACAAACACACTATTAGATGTGACCTTGTTAGAGGATTTAAATGAATAGTTTGTCACTTAGTATCTGGCATCTAATGCTACCATCCTTGATCAAACACTCACTTGGCCTTTCAATAGGTATCAGGAATATCCAATGCTACTTTGTGTGATCAAACTTTTTGATACTCCTTGAGATGTATCTCAATTAGAAAAGACTTTTAAGTCCTCCTCGGTTAAGAGACTTGATGCTTCAATGGTTAAATTGAAATAGTAAATTTATCTTTTCACATATACAACTAGAATTGTAGATTTTTAGATCTATTGTAACTACATTACCTTTCTTATCAATGTTATCAATTCAATACCTTTGCTCCACATTGTTTTTCTCTGTGATGTTATATCACTATTCATCGGTGTCTGTAGAATTTATATTTTTCCTCAGCTTGATTGATCAAGTTCGAATGAAGACTTTCTTCTCCTTCATAATCTCTTTAGCATCTATTCCCTTGTCACTCCCCTAATTCACATTGAATTAGCTTGTCTCTTATATAGACATGATTTCACCATTTCTTGGCTTTCTTGATCTTGGTGTGATACACAATTCTCGCCAATTAGATTTAAAGAAAACTCTTTTTTTATCTCGTAGAGATCTTCTTGCCAACTGGACAAAATAGCTCTAAATCCTTTACTTATCTCTAGCTTTATCTTGTCGATTAAAACAATGATAATTACTAGTTAATTCTATATTTAGCTCTTAACAGCTAAGCCTTTTTTCATTTCTAAACTCTTTGTTCTGTCGGTCAATACTTCAGTCAGTTGTCGGTGACAACTAACAGTTCCATTGGTGAGACTTCAGTTGTCTTCGGGATCTTTGTTCGTCGGTGTTTTCTATCCGTCGGGCAACATTGTATTTCTGTCTGTCGGGTTACACTGTGATTTTGCTCGTCGGGTAACACTATGACTTTGCTCATCGGTAATGTTGTGCTTTTACTTGCCGGGTAACACTGTGACTTTTCTCTTGTTGGTTTACTCTGTCCGTCGGTGTGCACTCCATCAGTGTATACAATCACTTTGTGAATACTTTACTTTTATGCAATACTGATAGCATAGCCTTTGATTCATTGGTTCTTTGAAGTCTTTAGCAGTATGTACATGACCATATAGATTATATCAAGTGGACATCAATGAAAATACAATACATTAATTGATTTAATGTCTTGTATTAACTTTCTATGTCTCGGTGATCATCAACTTAACATCTTCAAACATTCAATTAGTTATAGTTCATCAATCTCTCCCTTTGGCATTGATGGAAATACAATACATTATCACACTATAAAATCACTAATACAATATGAAATATAATATTTGTAGTTCATCAAACTACCAATCTTATGTACTGTAATCAATACAAATATCTGGTCCTCGGTAAGCTCACATAGCTTAGATTTGATTCTTGCAGCTCTCTTTTTGTCTTCAATCCCTTCACTAGATAGATGTAGAATCTTTCTTCTTTTGATGTGATGTGTTCTCCTCTTGTGTCAACCTCTCTCCCTTTGATTGTTCTTTTCTTTTTATGTCTCTTTTATCTCTTGTCAGCAATTTCTCCCTTTGTATGTACTCTCCCTTTCTGGTTACATCTCTCCCTTTGGATAATGTGATAATGGATATAATCTCTCCCTTTGACAACAATGCCAAACAAATATTTGATAGTAATGCCAAACAATCCTTTCTTTCCATTCAATATATTCCTTGAATTTCCCAATCCATCAGCAATATAATAACTCCGGTGTTTGGTGTAGATAAATACCTTATTGTGTATAGATGTATCTTTGAATTCCATCTCTTTTCTTGCATCAACATGAATGATATTTTGAGAATATGTAGGCTAATGCAGCCTTCTAGTCATCTTACTGACCAATAGACAAGGGTCTAACCCCTAGTCTCTTTCTCAACACTAGTAGATTTGACCTCAAATTTTGACAAAACTTGGTCGAAATTTCGACAGTAATTGGTCAAATTTACGACCAAAACTTTCGTCGGTCTTTTTTTGTCGAATTTTCGACGTATTTATAATTCGTCGAAATTTTGACCAAGAAAAGGTCAAAATTTTGACTATAGCCAGGCTTAAAATTGCTCTCATTTTTTATTGCATTGGTCAAAATTTCGACCGATACTTCCACCAATGATTGGTTGAAATTTTGACCATACCATTGGTGGAAACCATAGCATTCTCGTCGCAAGCTTTTAATGGAATGGTCAAAATTTTGACCAAGGTTCTGTTGGAAATGAGTCGTGGAATTGGTCGAAATTTCGACCATCCCATTGGT
>MU224242.1:196174-220221 GCA_018584345.1 Thuja plicata
ACATTCTCCAAACGTCGATGGATCTGTTCATTAATAAGCTTGCTATAATAAGCTAGAACCACCAGTCGGGGCCCTCCATTCATGGCATTAACCTGCATTGCAGTACTTTGGCTGGTAGATTTTCAAATAGGCAGCCGTGCACATTCCTCGAACCCTTGATTGAAGGGAAATAGGGAAAAGGATTGGAAATACCTGCCCATAAAGCTGAGGGTGTTGCCTCTGATATGCAGCCAGCCATGAAATACCTGCCCAGAATACCTGCTTCACAATGCCATCGCTCTTCTCATCCTCTCACCCTATGAAATCACTCAAATTCGCTCGGATTGGAAATGCAGCGCCCTATCGAGATCGAGATGCCCTTTTTTTCTATAGTTGAAATGTCTTGCCGCCTGAAATAGATATAGAAATGCCATAATCCACCCGCGCATCAAATCCCATCACGAAAGGAATAACAAAATGAAGTGTTAGCTCTCTTTTTTACTTTATATTATGACCGTTGGTCTCAATTTCGATCAATACGGGCATGTATTTAGAAAAAAAACAAAAGTTTTCCTTTTCTAATGCGACCAACTAAACATTTTTATTTGATGGTCAAAATTTTTGGTCAAAATTTAGGGTAAAATGTACTAGTACAAGTACTCAAATGTATCCTTGGGCAGTGGCTTGGTGAAGATATCAACTAATTGTTCCTTTGATTGCACATACTTAAGTATTACCTCCTTTTCTTGAACTTGTTCTCTCAAATAATGATACTTGATAAAAATATGCTTTGTCTTAGCATGCATGACTAGATTATTGGATATGTTAATTGTAGTGGTATTGTCACAATAGATAATTACTGGCTCAAGAATTTTCATATTCATACCTTCTAGTAACTATTTGATCCATGCAATATTTGAGTAGTTTGCAGCAGCAACAACATACTTTGCTTCTGCAGTAGACTAAGAGATGCATCGTTGCTTCTTGCTGACCATGTGACAAGTCTGTCACCCATAAAGAATTCTCCTCCAGTTATGCTCTTTCAGTCATCAATTTTTCCAGCCCAATCAGCGTTGGTAAAGACCTTAAGTTAAAATTTGCCTTCTCTTCTATACCATAAGCCATATTCCTCATTATTCTTCATATATCTTAGGATTTTTTTCACAGCAATCATATGTGATTCCCTGGGATTAGCAGAAAATCTTGAAACTATTCCTACTACATGTGCAATATCTGGTCTAGTATGTACAACATACATGTGTTTTCCAATCATTGATCTGTACAAAGTCTAATTTACCTCAGGTGACTTTTCCTCCTTTGTCAGCTTACATCCAGTTGCCATCGGTGTTCCAACTGGCTTGGAATCTTCCATCTTGAATATTTTCAGCACTTCCTTGATGTATTTGGATTGTGTAATGAAAATGCCTTCATCTTGTTGCATGATTTGTAGACCAAGAAAGAACTTGATCTATCCAAACACAGAAATCTCAAAATCTTTGATCATTTCATTTTTAAATGATTTGCATAGCATATCATTGCCTCCAAATATGATGTCATCAACAAATATTTCAGCAATCAAAATGTTAGCATCAGTATCTTCCTTCAGATAAAGATTATTGTTTTCACTAGTTCTTACAAATCCAATACTTATGAGATAGGAATGAAGTCTTTTATACCAGGCTCTCAGTTCTTGTTTCAATCCATACAAGGTTTTGTGTAATCTACATACCATGTTTGTCTTGTCTGGATCAACAAACCCTTTTGGTTTCTCAATGTATACCTCTTCCTCAAGTATTCCATTTAGGAATGCAGATTTGGCATCCCTCTGATATACCTTGAATCCTTTAAATGCAACATAAGCAAGTAATATTCTCACTCCTTCTGGGTAAAAGCACAATAATCTGTCACCTTTTAGGCTAACTTATCAGCACAGCTAAATTTTAGTATTTCTAACTAAAAATTAATTTTGGTCAAACACATGGTCTAGCTAGACTCATTATAGTTAAGTTAGATAAGTGCTTTAACGTTTCCAAATGTATATTAAATGCATGTTTTATACCACTTTGAGTCCAATTACCGTAGAAATAAAATTATTTTAGAAAAGTGACGTTGCAGTAACTCTAAGTCTTTTTAATGATATTTTAAAAAAATACAAAAACACCCTTTTGTAAAGATCAGAGTCAAGAATGTCTCTTATAGATTTTATAGTGTTTTAATTAGACATAGTCTATTATAATTAAAAAATATTGCAAGTAGGTATTTTAACAGTCAAGGAGATGTTGATTCGGAGAAAGAAAAAAAATAGTAAAACATATTAAATAAATTTGAAAAATATATGGTGCACTAGAAGAGAGAGTCCTCTTCAAGAATATATATTTCTTTTTTTGATTGGGATATATTTGTTATGAAAAATATGGCGGGAGATGAAAACTATCGATTTTAGGTGAGTTGGAATTTGAATTGTTATAAAAGAGAAAATATATGTCACAAATCAATTTTTATTTCTTCATGAACTAGATATATATGTCATCTATAACATATTTTGAAATTAGGGGGAAAATGTTTATTTACATATTTTTTTGGCGGGAACTAGACCCCTAATTTTCAGTGTGTTTCTGCAACTGAAAAATCATCTTTAAAAATTAAAAAAACATATCAAAACTTATTCAAAAAAAATATTAAAAATATTAATCATAAACTTCATCTATTTTAAAATATTTTATTAGTTTACATCATCTTTGAATTCCAAACATAAATGTCACTTTTATACTATTGAAGTTGAACAACTTTGATTTTGTTAGCCTTTTCCTTTATAAAAGGGTGACAGATTATTGTGCTTTTACCCTTCTATCCTAGCAATAGGTGCAAAGGTTTCTCCATAGTTAATCCCTTCTTCTTGTGCATACCCCTTGCATACTAGTCTTGCTTTGTTTCTGGTGACTTCTCCATTCTCATTCAGTTTATTTCTAAATATCCATTTGGTACCGATGACATTCTTATCATCTGGTCTTAGTACAAGTTTCCATGTCTTGTTTTTCTCAATCTGCTCAATTTCTTCATTCATAGCACTAATCCATTCTTCATTATCAAGTGCATCTTTGACAGATTTTGGCTCAAAATCACAAATTAGACATCTTGTGTTTAGAGACTTACTTTCTGTCTCTCATACCAGCCTTCTTGTCTCCTATGATCTGGTTCTATGGATGGTTCCTTTTGAAATACTTGGCAAGTACAAGTTCAATTCTTTTTCTATCATCTCGATCATCATTTTATCCTTCATTCTAATCTCCATCACTCGATACATCATCTTGAGCAATATCCTAATTTTTGGTATTTGCATCCAGATGCTCGGTTGCAATATTCTATTGCTCGGGAGCTATACATTGTTGTTCGGGTAGAGTGTCAGGTTCTTCATTGTAAACTAACCTATTGTAGTCCTCTAGTTATTTTGTGCTTTCCTTTTCATTCTTCTCTGCAATTTCATCTATCTTTATATTTGCAATTTCAAAAATTTTGTTAGAGGCTTTATTGAGACATTTATAAGCCTTGCTCTTGGTGGAATACCCTAGAAAGATACCTTCATCACTTTTGGAGTCAAGGTTTCCATTTATATAATCTTTTAATATATAACATTGACTACCAAAGATCTTGAAGTAACTTACATTGGGTGTGTAACCATACCATAGCTCATAGGGTGTCTTCTTGGTGTCTTTATTCAATTGTACTTTGTTCAATGTGTAAACAGAACTACTAACAGCTTGCCTCCAGAATATTTGGGTGATGTCTTTCTCTATCATCAGTGTCCTTGCACAATCAACAATGGATCTGTTCCTTCTTTCAGCAATTCCATTTTGTTGTGGTGTTCTCGGTGCAGAGACCTGTCTTTTGATTCCATGTTGATTGCAAAAGTTAGTGAATTCATCTGAAGTAAATTCCCCTCCTCTATCTGATCTTAAGCATTTCAATTCCTTACGACTTTGTTTTTCTACCATTTCTTTGTACCATTTAAACATCTTGAATGCTTCTGATTTATCTTTTAGAAACATAACTGTCATCATTCTAGAGTAATCATCAACAAAGAGAATGAAATATCTATCACCATAGTAACTCTTTGTCCTCATGGGTCCACATAGATCAGTATGGACTAATTCTAGAATAGCATCAGATATATGGGTTTTGCTATTGAAACTAAACTTCGTCATCTTACCTTTTTAACAATTTTTGCACATGATATTGTTTGGCTTTGACATGCTCGGTAAGCCTCTTACATTTCTCATTTTGCTTATCTTTATCATGTTGTCAAAATTTACATGACACAATATTTTATGCCACAACCATATGTCTTCATTTCTAGTCATTAAGAAAGTGGTTTCAATATCATTCAGATAGAATAAGTTACCTTTGGTCTATTCACCAGTTCCGATCAATCTTCCTAATTCATCAAAGATTTTTGCCTTCTTATTCTCAAATGCTACTCAATGACCTGAATTAATCAGTTGAGAAACATTCAATAGATTATAATTCAATCCTTTCACCCAATAAGCATTTTCACATTTTATTAGGTTATTCAACATTATAGTTCATTTACCTTCAACTGGACAAGGTGTGTCATTACCCATTCTTACTGTACCACCATTATAATACTCAAAAGTATTAAAATTTTCTGTCACCGGTCATGTGGTGAGTGCAGCCACTATCTATGATCCAGATATCATTCTTGCTAACTTTAGATATGAGTGCAGTTTCTACATACCTTTCATCTTCATCTAAATCATCTTTTACTACCACAAACACCATCTTGATGTCTTCATCTAATTTGGTGTCATTATATTCATCTTTGCATGTAGCTAGGTAACTGGCCTTCTTTCCTTTGTCCTTGTAGTCTCGGGTATCTCTTCTTTCTGATTTTTAGTTGCTTATGTATTCTCGGTTATCACCTCTATCAAACTTCTTTTCAAATGATCTGTCATCTTTTCTTTTGTTAGGACATCTTGTAGCAAAGTGTCCAATCTATTTACAATTAAAACATACAAGTGGTAATTTAGCTTTGTATTTACCTTTGCCTCTCTGTATTCTTCTATCCATAAGTACTTCAATTTCATCAAGATCTTCACTTTCACTTTCACTATCTTTTCTCATAGTGTGTTTATGACTTGATTTACTTATTCTAAAAGAAGATTTGAATGCAGACTCTATGTTTGGTAAGACACTATTATCAAATTTATTCATCTCAAATGAAATTAGTCTTCCAATCAAACTATCTAGAGTAACATTGCTATTTTCTACTACTCTCATTTCTTGTATGGAAGATACTCTATTAGCATAAGTAGGCAGTAAGGTTCTTAGAATTTTACTTACCACTATCTCTTCATCTAGTACACCTCCAACTCCTTGGATATAATTGAATACTTCTTTGATTCTTGTGTTGTATTGTGTGATATTTTCACCTTCTTTCATCCTGATATCATCAAACTATCCTCTAAGGCTTTCTGCCTTAGCTCTCAGAACATTTATATCACCATCATGTACAAGCTTCAATTTATCCCACATCTTCTTTGCAGTTGTGCATGTTTTGACATCTTCAAATTTAGCATCGGAGAGTGAGGAAGCAAGTTCTATTATCATGCAGTTGTGCTCATGCTTCTCTCTCATTTGTTCAACTATGAGTGCTCCTATGGGAAAAAAATATTCAGTATCTAAGTATTGAGTAACATCATTTCCAATACCTGATAAGTGGAGTCTTATCCTACTTTGTCATGAAGCAAAATTGTCTTTGTTCAATTTGGGCACATCTTGTATGTTCATCTTGTGATCTTTAGCTTAGGTCTTGAAACATTCCTTCTAAGAACACAAGCTCTAATACCAATTATTAGAATAACTGAGAGGGGGGGTGAATCAGTGGCCTCAAAAATTAATCCTTAAATCAACCCAAAAACTTATTACCACATTTATAAGCCTCTAGTTATCTTCATTCCTACAAGATGATTTCCTTGAAATATTAATAACAAATAAATACTACTCAAATTACTCTTTCAAACCTTATTCTTACTTTTACTGATTAGCAATCTTTCTATTTACCGCAATACAGTAAATAACTAGTTTATACTGATCAATCCAGATTTACTTATGTGAAATGCAAAACAATAAAGTAATGACTCAAACACATTGACACGTGGATTTTTAACATGGAAACCATTTTAAGGGAAAAACCACTAGAACCGGTAACCCAAATTTTCACTCTTCTGAAGTGAGCTCGGTGAAGAGCCAACCTTGTTAAAGGTTACAAACACACTGTTAGGTGTGACCTTGTTAGAGGATTTAAATGAATATTTTGTTACTTAGTATCTGGCATCTAATGCTACCATCCTTGATCAAACACTCACTTGGCCTGTCAATAGGTATCGGGCATATCCAATGCTACTTTGTATGATCAAATTTTTTTATACTCCTTGGGATGTATCTCGATTAGAAAAGACTTCTAAGTCCTGCTCAGTTAAGAGACTTGATGCTTCAATGGTTAAATTGAAACAGTAAATTGATTTGTTCACATATACAACTAGAATTGTAGATTTTCAGATCTATTGTAAGTACATTACCTTTTTGATCTATGTTATCAATTCAATACCATTGCTCCACAATGTTCTTCTCTGTGATGTTGTATCACTATTCGTCGGTGTCTACAGAATTTAGCTCTTTCCTCAGCTTGATTGATCAGGTCTAAATGAAGACTTTCTACTCCTTTAGAATCTCTTCAGCATCTATTCTCTTGTCACTCCCCTAGTTCACATTGAATTAGCTTGTCTCTTATATATACATGATTTCACCATTTCTTGGATTTCTTGATCTTGGCGTGATCCACAATTCTCGCCAATTAGATTTTTAAAAAAACTCCTATTTTATCTTGTAGAGATCTTCTTGCCAACTAGACAAAAAAGCTCTAAATCCTTTACTTATCTTTGGCTTTATCTTGTTGATTAAAATAATGATAATTACCAGTTAAGTCTATATTTACCTCTTAATAGCTAAGCCTTTTGTCATTTCTTAACTCTTTGTTCTGTCGGTCAATACTTTAGTTAGTCATCAGTGACAACTGACTATTCCATCGGTGAGACTTCAGTTTTCTTTGGGATCTCTGTCCATCGGTGTTTTCTATCCGTCGTGAAACACTCTAATACTGTCCGTCGGGTTACACTGTGCTTTTTCTCATCGGGTAACATTGTGACTTTGCTCATCGGTAATGTTGTTCTTTTGCTCGTCGGGTAACACTGTGACTTTTCTCTTGTTGGTTTACTCTATCCATCGGTGTGCACTCCGTCGGTGTATACAATCACTTTGTGAATACTTAACTTTTATGCATTACTGATAGCATAGCCTTTAATTCATTGGTTCTTTGAACTCTTTAGCAGTATGTACATGATCATACATATTATATCAAGTTGACATCAATGACAATACAATACATTAAGTGATTTAATGTCTTGCATTAAATTTTTGTGTTTCGGTGATCATCAACTTAACATCTTCAAACGTTCAGTCAGTTATAGTTCATCACATTACATCAAGGACTTTTCACTTAGTTGACTTGGAGCCTTTTTTTTTTTCTTTAGTACTAACATATTTTTCTTGAATTGTTTGTATGTGTTGATATTATCCCTTGTCTATCTTTCTCATAGATTCTCTCCCTATTTCTACTTTATTGCGAATGTGAAAATAAGTTCACACTCCTACTAAAGTAGGGGATAAATGTAGTGTAGAAATTTGTATCCCTTTATAACTTTGCACTCTATTTGGGCCACTACTTTAATGTTCCTTTTCCTAGATAGTGTTAATAATATTTTCTCCCTATACTACCCTATAATTTATTTGTTAAACTTATAACCTAATTGTGGTCATATGTTACTTTTGAGACTAGGTAATATGTTTTAGATCCCAACGCACCACCATCCCTTTTTCTCATCCATTTTTAAGTGGAATAGGGAACCTAATGCCCTAGTTCCTCTAAAAGAGGCCCAAATTCACACATGTGCAAGTGTTCATCTCCGTCATTTGTGCTATAGTCCCGATCTTTCATTTAACCATTGGTTATTGGCCTAAATTTATAAATTCCTTTTGAATCCTATATAAAGAACATATTTTACCATTAAAAGGTTAGAATTCACAATTATAATTGATCCCAAGAGCATTCAAATATTCATCATTGACAAGCAAGCTATAACACTCTATATCAAAGTATAATTTTATGTTGATTATGTTTTGTTAACACATTAATATATTAAAATTTGATGGACTTTTCTAAAGAGAATTGCATCATCGCCATTTTCATAAAAAAAAAAATTCTCACCACATTTATATATTAGAGAAAATCGACATAGATAGGCATCAAATCATGTACCAAATATAATCTTTCCAATCATATTTTGATTTTTTTAATTTATTGATTGTAATATTGCATGCAAATAACTAATTCATGTTCTAGGCATTGATGTGGCATTGATGTGGCATTGACGTGAGATGATAAAAAAATAGGAAAGTGCAAGTATTCCATGACTATTTTAAGAAATGATACCTACTTTCTATTTAGATTGCATACCCAAGAGGGCAATGTGTAAGGACCAAACTTTGGATGGGTCAAAATAAATGCCTAATGATGTTTTGATAGTGAATTTCAAACCCATATGGGGTGCTCATTTTTCTTCACAACTCCTTTTTTGTGTTGTTGGAAGCCCTTCTATTTCTCTATTAATCCTTTTTTCCATACACAAGTCCTTACACCCACCTTAATCTACAAGGGTGCTTGAGAAACCTTAGGGTTTCCTAGAACACCCATGTTGAGTTGTGGGATTATTTGAGAAACTAATAATAGTAAGAGGGATGAATCATATGTAGGCACAAGTGACCCTATCATCTTTAACATGGTCATAAGCTCTTTGATTTCACTTTTTCTCCTTCACATTCCCTCTCAAATATTAACTTTTTTAGTAGATGACATGTTTCCTTATCATTTTTCTTTATTTATTTAAATCTGAGCTTTCTTTTTTTCTTTGTTTTGATTTTCTATCTCTTATTTATCATATATAAACTATAATTAATTTTAGCTAATTAATTATATGTGTTATATTCCTCCACCTATTTAATTAAATTTATTTAATCAATTGTGGTTCATTTCTAAAGTATTTATATTTTATTCAAAAACATCCGCCTCTAATGTGTTAAATTTAATGTAATGCATGTCCGTCATAAAACCTCTTTTAAATGAAATTCTAATTTATTTTTTTCCTCCACATTCTAATATTATTCTAACCTGGGTTAATTTAAAATTAATTTAAATTACTCATAAAACCCTAGTCTACACTCATCACTTCACTCACTAAGCCTACCCCATAATTAAGCTTAAAAAAAATTTAATGAGAAAATCTTCCCAAGGAAGCCACCCACCTTCCTTAAATTCTCCAACTATACTCTTACACTTTTGTCCCTCACTCCTTTCCCCAATGTTTCTCACACATGTGTGAGAAACCTTGAGCCTCTCAAACCTTAAAAGACCATCTTGTCTCAAGTTTCTCACACATGTGTGAGCAAGGTTAACTTTTGCATGGCCATCCTTTAGCCTATGTGTCACTTATGTGGATCCTATGTGGATGTCACATAGGTTCCACCTCATCCAATCCCCTCAAGATGCTCCAAAAATCTATAAATAGGAGCCTCACTTCTTGCATTTTCATCCTTCATTTGCATTGTAGAGTTATCCTGCTAGTTTCATTTTGAGCATTTTAGAGCATTTAGACATTACATGTTAGTTACTTTAATAGCTTAATCTTGCATATGAATATCATGTTGGATCTTTGTAGCTTGAATCATTTTTAGTTTGAATCTCATGTTTTGCATTCATATTTATTTCATACATCTTGTATCATTGTTTGCAACTAGTTCCTCATACTAGTTTGCATTCTTATTGTCTCCATTAGCTTGCATTATAGCTCATCCATCACTTTGATCTTGCATATTGGGGATAATTTATCATGTTCGGAGAGCACACCCATATCTCCTCAAAAGATAAAATCAAACAAGCCTTGGGTGTTCTTTTTTTTGGCTCTATCGGAGGTTGTGTGGCTTCTCTTGTTGCAGCTTTTCTTATTTGAACATGTTTTGGTTTGTTTATTGCTAACCCTCTAACGTTTGACATGTTTAAGCCTGACTACATAGGGTAGGAATTCACACATACATTTTATACTTTTTTTATGCATTGGAACCCAGTCATAAGCTCGAGCACAAAAATAAATTTCAAATTTATTTTTTTATTTTATTTTTTAAAACAAGTTCAAATTCGCTCTTGTATATTTTATTATTATTTTTAATAAGTGTTTAACCTTTTTTTTTTTTTTTTGTTTTATTTTTCAGGGTTTCAACCCCTAGTCACATGGATGATCAGGGGCTCCAATGACTTTGAGACCTCATTCTTTATCCTTCTATCATGGGGGACCCAGGGGCTGGCTACCAAGGGGCTTATTTTAGCCCCTTTACCTCCTTGCAACACATAAAGAAGCAATTTTACAAAAATGGGCATATCTTTCACATACGATATAGGATTTTGATGATTCAAAAAGTGTTGGAAAGATTATCTGGGCCTCTTTATAGATATATAAGCCATTTTCCCAGATTTTTCTTCAAAAATAATGTGCACATGTTAAAATTCAACCTTTCATTTTGAACTTTAAATACTCGTATCCTTTTCATACGAAATCATTTTTAGTGAATTTATTTTTTAAAATTTATCAAAAAAGCATAAAGAATCTGATTTTGAAATAAATTTTGGATTTAGACAATTTTTTTGGTGTTTTTTCCTCATATTTGAAATTTGGGGCTTGAAATTAACCTTCACATTTGGATTTGGGATCTAAAATGAACAAGTGTCTTTTAACCCCAAGGTCGCTTATATATTCTCTCCTCTCGCGCCTTCAGGTGAACTTGAGTGCAAAATAAATAAGTGGTCTTGTTTTCTTTTTTTAGGAGGAATTCTTGAGGATTTTATCACCCCAAGGTATGCCCTAAAATCCCATGTTCTGCCAGAGTATAAATAGCAGGAGGTGAATCCAAAGATACCTCTCTTGGAATTAGAATCTTTTCAATATTGTCTAAGCCCCAAAGAACTTTATACCCTTTGTAAGTTGGGTGGAGATTTGGGTTACCGTCTCCTCCCAGTTTTTTTGCATTATTCTCTTTCATCTACGAATTTGGGCCTCATGTACCTTGTGTATATCAAGGACATCCCCTAGTTGATCTTTTAAATCCTAGTTGAAACTTGAATAGGGTGGTTGGTTTTTTTAATGTGCTTGAATGTTTAAAATCACCTTCACCAATTTAAAACAAAAGGGGACACAACATCCAAATTGAGCCATAGAAATTTTTCATTGTGCATAGCTTCATTGTGTGTTTTTCTAATTTAAATTCAAAAAACCAAAAAAATCTTAACATGCAGAAACCCAAAACATCATAAAAATTAAAAATCAAAAACTCAAAAAAATAAAAAATTTGGAAAAACAAAAACAAAAAAATTCTTGTTTAAGTCTAGTTGTCCTCTAAGTCAAGCTTTCCACATCAACAAACCCCTTCATCATAATCATACCTTTCATCATAATCAACCCTCTAATCATTGAAATAATTCATCCTATCCACATCATTCCTAATCATCCTAGTCATCATCTCCTAATCATCCATAATATTCCAAATAATCTCCCTAATCCAATCCAATCTTCCATATCATCCCACTCATCCTTAATAATCCTCCATATCATAATCATCCTTCATCTTCATTATCATATCTTAATCATCCATAATCATCCTAACTATCTTTCTTTGTCATCATTTCCTTCATCCTAATCACTTCATCTAATTCGTTCATATTCTTCTTAATCATCATAATAATCTTTCATTCTATATTAATCATCCTAATAATTCACATTCTTCCTAATAATCATAATCATTCATTTTTATCTTAATCATCCCTAATCCATTTACAATCCACCATTTAGGACCCTAATCCTAATCAATTTTCCTAAGCCAATCAAGGTATTATTCATCGTCCCAATCCTCATCTTAATCAATCTCATCTTAATCATTATTCATAATCTACATCAACACCCACTTTCTTAATCCAATATCATCATTCATTTTTCATTCAATCTAATCACATAATCATATTATAATCTAATTTTCTTGTCCAACTAACACCATTCTACCCAATCCTTAATATAATTCATCTACCCCTTTATCAAAACCAATCACCCATTAGTCATTCACTTATATCCAAACATTCATCATCTATCCTTCAAAATTAATCCATTTTTAATCTATATCTTCATCCACATTCTCTTCTAAACCAAATCCAAAACCCATCATATAAAAATCATGAATATGTATTAGTTTCAGAAAATGGTTAAGGAATTTCAAAATCCAAACCAAAATCCTCAAACCATACTTCTAATCCAACCAACCTACCAATCACACTCATACATTCATCAAAACAACCCAACCACTAACTACTCATATCTCTCACCACAACCCACTTACCAAGTCAATCCCATATCTCCACATCCATCTACTATATCCCCATCCATTCTACCTCAACACATCATATCCAATCTCAATCCATATCCCATTTCATATCATTCCTCCACCTTTAACAAGGGAAATCCCTCATATGATTCCCTTCATAGTCACCTTTTCCAAGAGATTCAAGAACTCCAAAACATTGTCCTTAGCTTACAAAATGGGGGTCAAAAGAAAAGAGTTTTAATTTTAAGACATATTTCCTTCCCCCTTTTCCAAAATACATAATCCTCCATATAATCCCAATCCTCCATATAGTCTTAGCCCTCTAAATCCTACACCTTCCCCATCCCACAATAACTTTTCCATTGACTGGATCTAAGGGATAGCAGAGAAGTATAAATCCCCAACTCTAAATCAAGTTGTAAAATCCCCTCAAGTAATGAACCCACCTTCATCCCCTCCAAATCAAGAAATTCCTAAATATCCTAAGTCTCATGAGTCTCCCATATTTCCATTCACCCAAGTTGAAGACTTTTTCTCCTCCATTTCCCTACCCTCACAAATCCAAACATGCCAAGGCCTTGTCCCAAATCATGCTAACATGGATTCATCTTATCCTATAGATATAAGCATTCCTCCATCTTATGACACCTTTCCATATGAATATCTTATCCTTCCATATCAAGATCCACTTATCCTCCTTAACCCACCTTACAATCAAGTTTCTAATCTAGATCAAGACATCCCTTGCATTCCATCCCTTAATGATTCCCCTCCATGTCAATACTTAACCCCCACTTACCCTACACCTCATAGAGATATTCCTTGTATCCAATCCACTAATATTCATTCATGTCAAGATTAAATTACTCCATGTCATGATTCCATCTCCTCCACCCCATTGCATGATCCCCTTCCATCTCAAGATCCACTCATTCATTCCACTCCACCACATAATCCTCTCCAAGGTCAAGATCAAAGTATCCCTTCATCTCAATTTCATGATCCCAATCCACATCAAGATCCTATTATACCTCCACATGATCCTATCCTCCATAAGATCCCATCAAACCTATCCAATCCATCCATGAACCCCATTTGCATGGACTCACATCTTGTTTTCAAAATAATAGGTATCCCAATCGGAAAAGCATTTCTCAAGATGTTGGTAAACCTTCCACCCCTTCCAAATCCAAAATATCTCTATCTAAATCCAAATGTTCCCATCCCCCATATTCCAAATTCATTTTGGGCCCTTATATCCAAAATTCCATTCCTTCTTCATCCACATCCATTTTGGGTCCTTATATCCAAAATCCAAATTATCCATCCCTTCCATCCATTTTGGGTCCTTATAAACCTACATCCACCATATCCAAATCCATGACTCCATTACCTCAAATCCCTAATAGATATCAACAAAGGCACACATCCTTTAATTTATTCTAACATTCACCCTCCATCATTCCATCCATAAACTCTCCACACCATCCATCCTTATGCACTCATACCATGTCTAATAGAAGCAAATTGGATGCCAAAGCTAAAATGCATAAATTCAAAAATCCACAAAATATAAGGATCAACATGTCCCATCTAAAATACATGTTTAAGAAAACAAAAATATAATCCAAAAGAAATAAAATTTCAAAAACCATGTGGATTCCCAAGCTACTCATTGAAGCAATGTATCTAGAAGAAACATCCAAATATGGGGTGGCTAACAAAAAACTGGGGCTAGCTAGGTGTGGGGATTGATGAGAGATGAGAATGGTAAGTGTCTTGTGGTGGTGGCACTCTCCTTGGGTAGTCAAACCAACCACCTTATGGAAGCCATGGGCATCTACCAAATTCTAGAAATTGCTAGGAGCCGCAACTGCAAAATATTTTCAATAGAAGGGGATTCGAATAATATCAATTGTCTCAAAGGGGTGGAATAGGGCTTCATGGACCATTTATAATCTTATCAATTCCTCTATGAAAGTTATTCATAATTTTGATAAATATTACATTTCTCATGCTTACCGTGAAGTGAATGCGGTTGTAGATTATCTTGCTAACTTAGGGGTCAAGTATAAGTTAAAAATAATTTGGTATGGGGAGGATACATTGGTTGATGATGTCAAGGCCCTTCTCACATTTGATCAAATACATGGTAAAATTGGTAACTTCCCACCTTTTCCAATGATGACACCTATTAATTATGTAATTAGGGCCTTGCACGGTAATTTTCTAAGTAACCTTGATTCCATTAATATCATTGATTATACACACGCTTTCTGGGTGGATTTTGGTGTTATTGGGGTTGTTGGCTTCATTGTAGTATGTGTGTTTCTTTTCCATTTCTGTGAGTTTCTTCCTGAGATTGGAAAGATGGTTGGGAAAGGAGAAGGGTTGAGCCTGTTAGCTATGAGATATGGAGGAGAAATCCTACCATTTGGTATCATCTGAAGAAAGGTGGTGTTACCTCTTTCCTAGAGAAACTTCACAAGTATGACCAAAGAGTTATGAAGATATTTGTGCAGTAATGGAGGAATGGTAAACTAAATTTGTTTGGAAAGTAGGTGGTGGTGGACAAGAGCACTATTGCAGATGTGACTGGTCTCTCTATGGAGGGAATTAAATTATATAGGGACAAGAAGTTATCAGAGGAAGCTGCTAAGAAATTTACCAAGTTGGCTCTAGAGAAAAAATTGGTGAAGTCTAATAAGACCAATTTTGTGGCGAAGCAGATTAAGCCCATTTGGAGGGAGCTCCTCAAGCCAATTATAGAGTACTTTACCTTAGATGGAAGATTCATGAGGTTTTATGGTTACCACCTGGTCATGTTGAACCATTTCAAGACTAAAGTTATTGTTTTGTTTCCCTTTTTATTTTCTCTCTTTGTTGAATGCTAGCATTATATATCATAAAGAGAGTCCCCATAGTAAACATGTTTTGCATCAAGTTTTATTTTTTTCTTTTATATGAGAATTTGAAAATGAGGGTTTATGAGAACCCTTCTAGGGCCCTTTTGACCTCAGATGATGAAGGTGAAGAGAGTGATATCTTTTAGGGTGAGGTTTGGGAATCAAATAATGAAGATGATGAGGTTCCCCCCTCCTAAGAAACCTAAGACTAATTCTAAAAAATTGGTTGCAAGGACAAGTAAAGGCAAGGATTATCCTTTGAGTGGTGGTAATAAGTTAGTGAAGAAGGAAAAGGGGAAGGGGAGGGCCCCTATTATTGAAGAGCTTCATAGCTCCCAGGACCATGATGTCCTTATTTCCCCCTCGTTCTAAGAATTTTGGATCCTATCAGGATAATGTGGGGAATTCTCATTCATCCATGGGTTTAAGCCTCTAGGATTTTCAGCCTAAGATGGAGGTCACCTTTGGGGTTTTGGAAACTACTAGGTATAGCTCTATGTACTTTTTTAGACTTATCAAGTGGGAATTTCATGAAATCAAAAATATAAACCTTAAATAGCATGCCCTTTCCTCTAAATTTGAGGATTTGTATTCTAAGGATGGTATGAATAATCAAGTGCAGAACACTATGAAACCTCTCCCTACCACTTCTAATATAGAGAATCAACAAGGGTCCCATTTTGGTGCTCTGTGGACTAATAGTGAGAAACAATTCATGGTGGATTTCCTGACTAAGAGTGTTGAAGCCATGGGAAAAATGAGGGAGATTTATGACAAGAAGCTTAGGGAAATGGATCAGAAGATAAAAAAGTGTGACTATACCCTTTGTAAGATTATGGAGCACAATCATAAGGTGTTTAAGACCTCTACTGATAACATGAAGTCTCTAGTGGCCAAAGTGGAGAAATTTCATCATGATAGTACCTTTGTAGACTTGGATCAAGAAAAGGAGGTTGGTACTGAGGATATGATAGGTATGAGAAAGAGAACTAGGGAAAATACAAATAAGAAGACTCCTCTTCCTCAGGACATTTTGGATTTGAAAAATACAGCCCAGAAGATGAATCAGTTGGAGGTTGAGGTTGTTGAGACCTTAAATAAATTGTGTTAATATTTTCCTCTCTCTTGGTGTTGTAAGGTCTTCTTTTTTTACTTTCTACTGGTGTTTGGCTGGGGTTATTTCTATTTCTTTTGTTCTTTGTAAGTCCGGTGGTTTTTTTGGTCTTTCTCATTTTGCTGGGCTTTATAGATAAATATTATGTAATCATTTTGTAAAGGGTTTTGGGCCCCTTCAAAACTTATTTTTCTTTAATAAAAAATATCCAAATTGGCATCCAACCTTGCTAATCCAAAATCTTTCTCCACTCATAAGTCTTGCAATCCTCTATTTAAAAATCCTCCATCTTCCAAATCTATTTTGGTTCCTTACATCCCAAAATCCAAATTTCCTCCTCCATCTCCTTTAAATTCTCCTCCTCCACAACTCCACCACCCTTCAAGGTGTGTGCCAATGATGATATTTCCAACTCCTCCATCCATTTATTCATAATTATTTCAACCTCCCATACATTATCCACCAATCCTTCCCCATCCTTCCATCCCATTAATCCAATCCTATGCGTAAATCCTTATCCCCCCTCCATATCCCCCATCCATTTCATCTCCCTTCCACAATTCTACCAACATCTATGAGGATATATCCAAAATGCCTTCATCTATTATAGAATATCTTCAAGAGATACGATCCATGGAATTAGATGCTTGATTCCTCTCTCCATCCTCCTATCACATAACCATGGTCTTTCAAATCCACTTATACATCTATTCACTTATCCTTGTCCCTTTCACTCTATACTTGGGGGAAAGATCCATCCATACTATGCTACCATACATACCTTCCACATCCCCTATCCACCATCCATCATCCTATCTAAGTACATCATCCTTTTCCCATATTTGATCTTGACTATCCTATCCATTTTCTCCATCCATATGTGCCTTCCATTTTTCTTACTCATTATCCATCCACTATCCATTATCATTAATAAGTCCATCCACTTTATCCATATTTTATCTTGACATCATATCCATATTATCCATCTCATACTCCTTGTCTTATTCATTTCCTCAATCCACTATCTATAATCCTATATAAGTCCATCCTCCTTTTTCATGTCTTTTGATCTTGATTATCCTATGCATTTCTTCCATTACATATTACCTATCATATCTATATTTTCTATGTCATTGTCTACTACCCTATTCATACCCTCCGTCTTATATCCCTTATCCACACCCATTCTAGTTTCATACCTTTTCTCTTCATAAAAATCTAGAGGCACTAAAATATCCATGCATGATTTGTACAATACAAGCATTCATTCCTTTCATGCACATCCATTAAACACTATCTATCCATCTCATATATCTTTTATCCTCCATATTTCCATTCTTCATTATCCTACCTCTAGTATGAGGCATTTCACATCCTTTACAACATATTCCTTGTATCCTAATACATTTATTCCCCATCCTTTTTTCCTCCACTCACATCCTTTATCCACCATCTTTCCATCCTTAATTATCCTACCTCTAGTGTGGGGCATTTCACTCCTTTTCCACATAGTTCTTTTATCTCCACCCTTTTATCCTATTTCCATCTTTCCTTCCATTTCATATTACCTATCCATTCATTCCATCCCTCTATCTCATATCTAAACCATCTCTCCATCCTTCCATATCTACCATTCATTGGTTATCCCTTGAAATTATTCCCAAAACATTTTATCCTTCATCCATCTTCCAATCCCATTACATCCAATCCATTCATCTTATAATTCAATCAATTTATCTTTCTTCCATCCTATTCAAACCATATTATTCATACCATTCTATCACATCAAATCAATTTATCATCCAATCCCCTTCCATATAATCCATTCATCCAAAAAATCCCTATAATCCAAATCCTAAAGCAGTCCAATCCTTTGCAATTAATACTAATCCATGCAATCCAATCTTGCCACCTAACACGTCAATCTTTAATCAAGTCATCATCTTGACCCAAATCAGTTGATAATCCATTGATCCACTTTTAATCAAATCATCATCATGGGATGTATCATTCACAATCCTTTGGATGTGCATTTTTCTTATCGCTGGTTTTTCCATCCTAATCAATCAATAAATCATCATCAATCAATTAATTAATCAATTGGTTTTCAGCTTGACTAGGGGCAAAATTTTGATTTTCTTTTGATTTGTTGTGCACGCTTGCTTCTTGCTTGTATTTTTTAGTATTTTTTGCATTTATCATGGTATTTTCATCCTATTTTCATAATGCAACATGGTATTCCATATCATGGTGTCATAAGGCATATGGTTGTCTTTGACATTTTTTATCATGTACTTGACACCTTGTCATCTTGGTTCCTCATACCTTGGTGCATAACCACAAGTTCAATATCAAATCTAGGTTTCTCATACCACTGCAACATGACTTTCCTCTATTCTTCCTCCATCATCCCTATATTTTTCCCTTTCATCTTTCCTTTCATACTCCTATCCATTTTGAGAGCGCACTCATGTTCTCTAAACCAACATTTCCTGTCAAGGGGGCATACCACTACCACTACCTCCTCATCATCCTTCCAAATCCTACTAGTGACTGGGGCATCATGGTTCTAATCTTATCCCTTTTATCTGCTATGTTTTATTCTTTTTGATATAACATCACTTTGTGATACTACATCAAAGTGGGGCAAAATGTAGACACCAAAAAGTGTCCATACATGAACACATTACCCTTGTTGGAAATATTCTCTGGAAATCTACAATGGAAACAATTGTTGTTTTGTCATTGATGTCAAACCTTAACTGGTGAGACTATTACTATATGTTTGAGTACCATATATATTGATTGATGGAGGAGATTTAACAAGAAGACCAAGAAGAATGGTTGAGTTATGAGGAATTACAAAGGGTACAATATCAGCTGGCACATTGGCAAAGTGATATGTTGTTTATCTTTCACTGACAGTTTACTAAAAATAGTTTATGTCGAGCAAGTTTTGTGTCAGTCGAGCACTAGTGTGTGTAGAGCATATTTTCTTGTATGTGTCGAGCGTTAGTAAATTGATGAGGAACACTGTGTTGGCCAAGCAACAGTATTTTGATGATTGATGAGATTTAAGATCTTTGGCCGACATAGTTGATTTTATTGGGATTTGTAAAGTTAACTAAGGATAAGCATGTTTGATCTACACTATGTAAATGCACAGGTAACTGTAATTAATGCATAGATCAAATTTTTAAATGGTGATTGTATTGGAGAAATAAATAAAATTTAATGATGGAAAGATCCATTGGATCTGACCTAACCTAAGATCTATGATAAATTGATTAAGCGGAAAAAGATGTATCTGACCTAGATGAAGAGGTATATGATAATCTCAAGGGGTTATTCATTGATGTATCAGAGAATCAGAGTATGTAGAGTATGCAAGAAGGATTGCATGGTTAATTGAGTGACTGACAAGATCTAAGCAAAGAAGGTTGAGTAGAGAAGCAAAGAGAGCTTTCTTGATGGATTTCCAAGCAGATCTAAAGATTGAAATGAGAATGGAGGCCACTCAATGAATTAGCATTAGAGCTTAATTGGATATGGATTTGAAAAGTAGGTTATATGAATCAAATCACACTTGCTGATTACTTTCTAACCATTGTATCAATTCAAATCCTTTAACCAGGTTGACCTAACAGTCATTGTATAAATCCTTTGAGCAAGGTGACATTTATATTGGAATGTTCTAAGTCCTCTAACAAGGCCACTCCTGACAGGGTGATTAAATCCTTTAACCAAGTCACATTTGACAGTGTGTTTTGTAACCTTTAACAGGGTTGGCTCCCAATAGAGCTCACTTCAAAAGAGTGAAAATTTTGGTAGCATGCTACTGGTGGTTTTTCCCATATTGGGTTTCCACGTTAAATCATGGTGTCAAAATGTGTGAATGTTTATTTTGTGTTTTACTGTTAAGTTTCTACAGGCTTATTTCATTAGTACGGTAAAACTGCACACTTTCATGTTATTGCTGTCAAGCAAATCTGAATTGTTCAAATTGGTATAAAGTATTAAATGAGAAAATATAGACCTGAGGATAACTGATTCACCCCCCCCCCCNTTCCCCCCCCCCCCCCCCTCTCAGTTATTCTAAATTCATTCTAACAATTGGTATCAGAGCTGAGCTCTCTTGAAACAGTTTGAAGGTACTTGGAGCAAAAGATCAAGATGTATAAAACGGATGTACCAAAGTTGAACAAGGATAACTTTCCTGCATGGAAAATTTTGATGAAATTCCACTTGGATAGTGTTGGTGATTCTGGTAAACATCATGTTGATCAAGAATATGTATCCCCTATAGGAACTCTCAATGTTGCACAGTTAAGAGAAAAATAAGAATATAATCAAGCAATGCTAGAGATTGCATCATCCCTGAACTATCATGAGTTTGAAGACATAAAGGACTGTACAAGCACAAAGAAAATGTGGGATTCCCTTGAAACCATCTATGGAGGAGACACAAATGTGTTAAGATCCAAATCTGAAAGCTTGAGAGGTAAGTTTGATGAAATGAAAATGCAAGAAGGAGAAAATATAGTTTCATATTATGGTAGGATAAATGAAGTTGTAAATGCTATTAGAGGAGCTAAAGGAACCATTGATGATAACACCATCATGAGAAGGTACTAAGAACACTTCTTCCTATTTATTCTATTAGAGTATCTGCAATTCAGGAATTGAGATGTACTCCTAACAACAATTTGACTTTGGAAAGTTTGGTAGGAAGACTTTTTACATTTGAGATGTCAAATTTTGATAACTATACTCCACAAGCCATTGAATCTGCATTCAAGTCCCAAATGGTCCTCAACAAATAAAACAAAGGAAATAAATGTGTGGATAGTGACAGTGACACTTTTGATGATGATCTAGAAGAACTTGAGGCACTTATGGCAAGAAGACTATCAAGAGGAAAATGAAAATTCAAAGGTAAACTTCCTATTATCTATTTTTCATGTAACAAGGTTGGTCATATTGTTGCAAGATGTCCTGATAAGAATGAAAAATATGAAAGAAGGGACAACAATTATAAAGATAGGAAGGATGATCGAGACTTTAGGAAGTGCAAGGATTACAAAGACAAAGGTAAGAAATCCTGCTATATAGCTGAAGAAGCTTCTGAAAATGAATCTGATAATTCTGATGAAAATGATATAGAAGTTGTGTATGTTGCAATGAAAGATGATTTTGATGATGATGAGAAAACTGCATTAATTTCTTATATAAGCAAAGGTGATCATTGGATTATTGATAGTGGTTGCTCACATCACCTGACCGATGATAAAGATAAATTTGAGACCGTAGATTAGTGTAAAGGTGGTATGTTAAATTTGGAAATGATACACCATGTCATATCAAAGGGAAAGGATCAATTCAATTGACTGACAAAATTAGATGTGATGATGTATATTGGGTTGATGATCTTAAGTATAACTTATTGAGTGTTTCATAGCTGAATACTTCTGGTTATAGAGTTGAATTCCATCACAGGAAAGCAAAGATCTATGATGCCAATGGAGAATTAGTTGGAGGTGGTGAGAAGACAAAAGGTAATCTATTTTATTTAGACTTAGCTAATGAGAGATGCTTGTTTGCACAATATAGTAATGTTTGGTTATGGCATAAAAGGTTGTTTCATGTAAACTTTGATAACTTGGTAAGCATAAGCAAATTGAAAAAGGTTAGAGGGCTGCCTTAGTTAAAGAAACCTAAAAATGCAATGTGTAAGCAATGTCAATTGGGAAAGATGACTAAATCTAGTTTTAAGAGAAAAACTCATACTTCTGAGGAAATTCTGGAATTGGTTCATACCGACCTTTGTGGACCTATTGGTGAGAAAAATTACTGGGGAGACAAATATTTTATTTTATTTGTTGATGATTACTCAAGAATGATGACTGTTATGTTTCTCAAGGAAAAATTTGACGCATTCCAATTGTTTAAGTGGTACTTGGAAAATATTGAAAAAGAATTAGGTAAGAGTCTGAAATGTCTGAGATCTGACAAAGGAGGTGAATTTTTTTCCAATGAGTTTAACAAGTTTTGCAATGACAGAGGAATAAAGAGACAGATGTCTGCTCCTAGGACTCCACCACAGAATGGTATAGCTGAAAGAAGAAATTGATCTATCATGGATTGTGCCAGAACACTAATGATGGAGAAAAATGTTGCACATAAATATTGGAGAGAAGTTGTAAGTACAGCGGTCTACACCCTGAACAGAGTACAAGTCAAGAAAGGTACAAATGTTACACCTTATGAGCTATGGTATGGATATGCACCTAGTGTAAGCTATTTTAAAATCTTTGAAAGTAGATGTTTCATACTGAAGGATAACAGAAATGGAAAACTTGATGCTAAAGGTGAGGAAGGAATATTTCTTGGGTATTCAACTAAAAGTAAAGCATACAAGTGTTTGAATTCTAACACTAACAAAATTGTGGAAAGTGCAAATGTTATAATTGATGAATATGTAGAAAGAAATGAAGCTGAAAGCATGACTGGGCCTAAAAGCTACAAATCATTCACCTATCCTGATGAAGAAGATTCTAATGAAACTAAGAATGAAGTTGCAGAGCAACAGTCTGAACCTGCCGAGTCACAGAATGAAATTGTCGGGCAACAGGAGGTCACTTCTAAGCTATCTGATGGAGATGTCGAGTCACAGTTTCAACTTGAATTGAACATAAATGATCAATCTAAAATGGAGAAAGAACCTACTTTGGCAAAGTATGTTAGAAGGCACCATAAACCTGATCAAATCATAGGAGCAAAGGATTCTGCAGTCATGACAAGAAGCAAATTAAGAGAAGATACCTACTTGTTATGTGACTTTGAACCTAAAATAGTAAAAGATGCATTAGACAATGAAGACTGGATTCAAGCCATGAACGAAGAAATTGAACTGATTGAAAAGAATAGTACTTTGACACTTGTACTGAGGTTGAATGATAAAAATGTAATTGGTACTAAGTGGGTATTCAGAAACAAGCTGAATGAGCATGGTGAGGTAACAAGGAATAAAGCTAGACTAGTATGCAAGGGTTATGCACAAGAGGAAGGAATTGACTATGGAGAGACATTCGCTCTAGTTGCAAGATAGGAAGGTGTAAGAACTTTACTTGCATATGCAACCTACAAAGGATTTAAAGTCTATCAAATGGATGTAAAGTCAGCATTTCTAAATGGTATATTAGAAGAAGAAGTATACATTGAACAAGTTGATGGATTTGTTGACCCAAGAAAAAGAAATATGGTTTACAAATTACACAAAGCACTATATGGACTGAAGCAAGCACCCAAAGCATGGTATGAGAGATTACACAACTATCTGATGAAAATTGGATTTGCTAGAACCAATGACAACAACAATCTATATTTGAAGATAGAGCAAAGTAAAGGTACTTTATTAGCTGAAATTTTTGTTGATGACATTATATTTTGTGGACAAGATATGTTATGTCAAGCATTTGCAAAGGAGATGCAAACTG
>MU224242.1:220312-231665 GCA_018584345.1 Thuja plicata
TTGGAATGGAAGATTCAAAACCAGTGAGTACACCCATGGCTACTGGACAAAAGTTAACCAAAAATGATGAGACAAAAGAAGTAAATCAAACACTGTACAGATCAATGATTGGAAAAATGCAATATGTTGTACACAATAGACCTGATATTGCATTAGCTATTGGTATTGTTGCTAGATTTTCTGCAAATCCCAAGGAAACTCATATGATGGTAGTAAAAATGATTATGAGATACTTGAAAGGAACCTATGACTATGGTCTATATTACAAAAGGAATGATAAATTTGAACTCAGATTCTATACTGATTCTGATTGGGCTGGAATTGTTGATGATAGAAAAATCACTACAGGAGGAGCATTTCTTTTGGGAGAAAGATTAGTCTCATGGACAAGCAAGAAACATAACTGCACCTCACAATCTACAATTGAAGCCGATTATGTGGCAGCAATAGTTAATTGCTCTAATATTGTGTGGTTAAAGATAGTACTAAAAGGTATTGTATATAAAATAGATGTCAACTATGATAAATGAAATACTACTATCAATAAGCCAATAAATCTATCTAAATGCAACCCAATGAAGAATAAAAATATCAAATAAAGTAAAAGAACAAACTTTACCTTCACCTACTCTTTGCAGCTTATCTCCATTGTCCTCCTAGCTTTGTTTTCTTGATGTTTGAGCTCTCAGAATTCCAATGAAGCTCCTTAGCCAAGATGTCACCAAAGTGTGGATATTTGAGTGAATGTAATGCAAAAATGCAACTAGATGGATGATGGAATGGTGTGGAAATGCTTGAATGCTTGAATTTTATTTTCTTGAATGATTGATGGCTTGAATGCTTGTTTGCTTGATTACCTATTAGATGACAAAAGGGCAATGAGGATCCTTTTATAGGATTTTGGAGGACCTAAGACTAGGTGGCACGATCCTAGGGTGGAGATTGAAAGGTGGAAGATCCTAGGGTTACTATTGACTTGGTTGAAGTGGTTGAGAGAAAGGGGGATATAGTTGGAATGTGAGAGGAAGGATAGGGAGGATGTTCCTCCTAAATTGACATGAAGGAGAAGAAGATGGAAGGGAAAGACACATGTCAAGTGTCTCACAAAGACCATGGAGAGGGAAGAGGAAGGACTTATTCCTCATGAGGACTCTTGGTACAAGTGTCCCATGAGTCATCTTGGACTCTTAGAGGTGGCTTGAAAATCTCCTTAGGAATAGGGATTGCTTCTTGACTTGGTGTAGGGGAAGACATGTGGTCATGAGACCAAGTCTTATGAGGCCACATAGCCCTTATAAATAGGACATGTGTGGGTGAGGATAATGAAGATTAATAATTAATAATAATTAATTATTTTAGCCAAGGTGATGTGTCAGATGACTAGGTTTATGAGGTGGACTAGGGGACTTAGTCATATTTAGTGATTGTGTATTTAATTAAATCACTTTTAATAAGACTAATTTAGAAGACTTAGGATAAGAAGAATAGACTAAAGTGAATTTACCTAATAAATTGAATAATTTATTAAATAAATAGAAGAAATAGACATTAATCAAATAATAAATATTCAATCAATTCATCAAGTCAATATTAATTAAATAATAAATATTTAATTAATTGATTAATCAACGAAGCCATTTTTTAGTGTATACATTTTTCCCCTCTTTGAAATAATGTGATTGTCATATTGTTTCAAAGAAAAATCAAGCTTTTTGCCCGAGACAATGTTTGACGTGAACGACTTATGCATGCCCCCTCGAGAGATTGATTAATAAAATTGATGAATATTGTGTTTTTTTTTTAGGTTAGGGTTCAATCAATCTCACGAAAAGAATCAGAGGATTGGAGTGAAAATGAGGTAAAACAGAAGAAGTTGGATAGATAGGGTCTACATGGCAAGCAAAACGGATCCACAAGCTATATATAGGGGCAAAGGGTCCACAATAGGCTCATTATGCACACTTGTCATTTGGAGATTGGTGCCTTGGAGAGAGAGAAGAGAAGAGATGAGAAGATGTCATTCCTACTATCTGATCACTATTTTGAGTGAGTCAGACGCTTCCAGAGGCCGCTAGATTCTAGAGAGCCGGTGAGTGATCAATCTAGCTTTGTTAATTTGATTCAATTATGCATTTATGATAGGTTTTTAGCATTTAATTAGGATAGATTGAATCATAGTTAGGTTAGAAAATATTATGTTTTTAACCTGGAAAATGAATGCGTAGTTGTGATGCATCAATGCACAGCATAAATGAATGTATGCAAAATATCTGCGCATTTGTTTGGGGATTCTGTGCATTCATCAGATAAGGTTTTTGATGCCGCGCATGTGTGTAGAAGATCTGTGCAATGTTAATTTTGTGCAAATGTTAGAGTATCCTGCGCAAAGACACCTTTGTGCTATGCATTCGTAAAAAGTTGTGCAAACAAAGTATAATGTTGTGCATAGATGTGAAAATAGGATTTAGACAAATGAAGTCTAATTAGGGAAAACTTTAGATAGCGATAGGCTGATATGATCTTTTCAGTATTGAACGTTTGATCGCTAGTAAACCATCTTGATTGATAGATAATTGATAGAATTATCTGTTGTTACATGTGATAAACATGTATTTGATTGATATATAGATAGGATAGATAGATAGATCAGCGTGATCGACATCTGATAGTTTTATTTGATTGATTTTGATAGGAGGACATTACTAATGTCCTGATGTCACGGGAGAGATATCCTGTGACCCAAGGGTTGAGAGCGGCACTGTTGGAGACTGATAGAGTCTTGATCGAGGCGATAGGCCTATACCATGTGATTTATATGCTTGAGATTCAGGTGAACCTAGGGATGTTGATAGCATTAGCAGAGAGATGGCACTCAGAGATGAGTAGTTTCCATCTACCTACCAAAGAGATAACCATTACGCTAGAGGATGTATATCACATCCTTTGACTACCTATCACAGGCGAGCTAGTGCGCTATGATCAGCAAGGTGGGTTGACGGAGTGCAGAGAGATATTTGGTGATGATGACATAGATGATGTGAAGATTAGTTGGGAGGATATGGTGGAGCTGTATGAGCCACTACCGATTGTGTTAGTTGGGGCGATCAGAGGGTATGTCTACCCTGATTAGAGATTACATAGATTTGCAGTTGGATGGGGTAGGACCTTATAGAGGATGATGGATGAGGGGACCCATTTTTCTTGGGGAGTGTGTTTATTAGCACATTTATATCATGATCTTCATTAGGTGGTGTACCATGGGGGTGCATCTTTATCAGCAGGGGTTACACTACTCCATGTGTGGGCATGGGATCATATTGCTATCACACGGCCTACATCACTCAGGTTTCAAGGCGCTAGATAGCCTTATGTATTTCTCTATGCATCGATTCAGTCTTAGCATAAGCTAGGACATTTAGAGTTCTAGAGATACATTTTTGATACGGTTGATGCGGTGATCTGGAGACCCTACCTAGGGTATGAGGTATGGGATGATGAGCGTTAGCTTGGATATTGTTTTGAGACACGATGGCGGATAGGGAGGACTCCCTATATTATAGAGAGACAAATGATTAGCAGGGTACTTCGTCAGTTTGGCCATATTCAAGGGATGCCCCATGGGACAAAAGAGTTTTCTCAGACATTTCAAGAGAGACGAGACTGGGGACCGATGGTATCTTATGAGATAGCTAGGCAGGAGTTCTTGGACATGTAATTTCATGCATGGTTGATGAGACAGGGGGTCATAGACCCAGGTATGACAGCAAAGTATGAGAGGTATATGAGGGATCACCCAATCCCTAGATTGACAGACCCTGCTGAGAGGCCACCTCAAAGAGATATAGGGGATAGAGGCTGAGGTCAGGGATGAGGTCGTGGTGGAGGTAGAGGTGATGATGAAAATGGGGGAGATGATGGTGGGGATGCTCCCAACAGAGGGAGGGATCGAGGAGGTCCTCGGATGAGAGGTGGAGGTGCACGTCCACAGGGGTTGATGCCATCACCTGATAGATAGAGATGACCATGACCTACTACACAAATGGATCCTTTGATACAGGCATAGGTATAGATTCAGGTAGTAGCACAGGTACAAGATGAGCCTATGCATGATATCAGGGATGACATATAGATGCTTGATGTAGCGACACAAGATGTATAGGGAGAGGATGAGGAGAGACATGTACAAGATGAGGAGGATGTACATGTAGAGGATGTTGGGGGCCTTGATCCCTATTTACATAGGGATGCAGTAGAGGATGAGGATATTGATCTGGACATAGTGCTAGCTAGACTAGCAATGCTACAGGTACAAGCTGACCGTGTCCCTGGACTAGAGAGATGGGTTGGGATGTTAGAGGAGGAGGTCACAAAGGCCCGATAGGAGTAGGATACTGCCATAGAGTTGCTTGGGGAGGTAGAGACCTTGTTGGACAAGTTAGAGTCTACAAAGGCATTAGGTCCGCACGTAGACAGCTTGCGATTGATGATGAGATCCGGTAGGGAGATCACCTACTTGAAGGAGGCATATAGATAGGTTGTTCCATAGGATCAGTGGATCAGGAGTTTTAGAGAGAGCTCATATTGGGTTAGGACCGCAACTCATCAGAGATAGGGGTCAGTTAGTGCAGGTACCTCATCATGACCACCGAGACCACCACCAGGTTTAGGAGATCCATTAGGAGGAAGGCCCTTCATTGGATCACACAGACAATGACATACAAATTCTGGAGGCAGTGGGTCTTAGCTTGTTTGATATACACTTTATACTTATGTTATGGCTCCATATTATCATATTTTTGTACTCTTATTGTAGACTTGATGGACATTTATAGACACATGGTTATATTATGATATATCCTTGGACATTTTGGACATGTTATTTTGTTGCTTTATGGACTCTTGATGATGAATTTTCTATATAACATGATTCTATGATGCTTACTTCTATGATGCATTGCTTATGATGATTTATATATATGTGGATACTGACATATGCAAGATGTGATGAATGATTTTGATTATGCATTGTACTTTACGACTAGTAATGATCATGTTTTATTTCTATGTGGATCCAAATGATTATGATTATTCTCATGATGATTAATTTTATATGGATATATTGTGACTAAATAAATGAATAATGAATAATGATAATGAACTTAATGGAAGACAAGATGATAATAAATGAATGATATGTTATAATGATATAAAATGAAATGCATAATAATGGTAATAATGTAATGACCTATATTGTGATGAAATGACACTTATGATAAATGCAATGAATGTAGGACATACATGCAAATATGAATGGTTATATGCAAATGAACAACCGTAAAACTAAAGATGTACCTAATGAACTATGATAAATGCTATTGTTTTGTTATCTAAAATGTCCTCAATTTTAAACAACCATGCATCTGACACAAGAAGAATAGACAAAGGGAACAAGTTGACCTAAACAAGATATCCTACAAAATCTCATAAAAGGAGCACTTCTATGATCTATTTTAAATGCAAGGCAAAATGCAAGGCAAAATGATATGCAAAAATGATTATCTCCACAACTTTAGAAACATCTTAAAACTTCATAAAGTTTGGAATTTGATTTTCATCATTGAGCTCGTTATGTTGCAAGAAAATGCAAGCATCATGGTATAATTAAACCAGGATGACCTGAGCATTTCTTTCATGGACTTTAATATAGAAAACTTGACAAGCATCTAGGTATAATTGAACCGAGATGACTTGAGTTTTGTTTACATAACAGACAAGGAATACCCCCCCTCCATCGAGGAACAAATATTTGGAGTCGAGGTATGTGTGGTGCATTACCATCAATAGCATTTGTATAACAACATGATTTATAATGTTGTTCATGCTTATGGAATGGATGAAGGCTCTTATGCACAGACACCCCAATTATTTTTACCTTCGACTTCATTGGAAAATATCCCACAAATAGAAATCAAAGAAAATATCTTGTTCCATCCCAGCTATCCTAATCAATGACATATTTGGATTTGTTAAGCTCATGTCAAAGATATCCTAGAATAGCATAGGAAACATGATGACAAATGAAATCCAAATATGAATGCATAATCTTATTACAAATCATCCTAACATGCCTATCATGAATATACATTTCTTTGCCAAAAGATAGTGTTGAGTTTTGTTGATCAATTTTATTGATAATGATGTTGTAAATGTATAGATAAATAGTCATATGTTGAAAGATATGTCACAGGTTATGAATCATGATAAGAATAGCACTGTGTAAGAACCGTTGATTTTGTTTTCTTGTCTGGTCAAAAATACTCCATTCTATCCTCTAAGAGTCGTGACTATCATAGATCCACTTCCCAAACTAGGTCGAGGACATGCCCCTAGCTAGGTGATGGACTGACTTATGATGGGTGAAGAAAAATACACTGGACTAGGGTGAAGACCAAGATAGTAGACCAAGCTATGATGGGGTTTTATTGGGGATTTATATAATGGGTAGGAATCATGAATTGGCCATTTTATTATGATATGTACAAGGTGAATAGCGACTATGAAAGCTAATTTATTATGGGTATACATATGGGACAAGACGCTAGAAGAATCCTAATAGAGGGAGGAGCTAACTTGTCACAAATGGCGCCTGTTTCCAGGTTTTCACCACATGCTTTTATTGCAATTTTCTTGTGATTTTTTAATTTTATTTTTATTTTATTTTTTATTTTTAAATTTTTGAACATATCCCTTGCACTAGGATCTCATGCATAAAATTTATTTAGGTGTATGCTGTTAAGAGGCTCATCCAAGGGATCTCCCTCAGATGTTGACAACTGATAGGCTCCAGAACCATAGGCCACTATGATCACAAAAGGACCCAACCAATTGGGCTCAAACTTGCCCTTCTTCTCACGATGTTGCTGGTTTTTGGGATTCTCTCAAAGGACTAGATCACCCACCTAAAAGTATTTGGGTTTAAATTTACTATTATATTGACAATACATCCTTTGCTGATAGACTTTCAAATGATCAAAGGTTCATTGATGGCGTTCATCCAGCAATTCTAATTCAGTTAGCTGTGCAACTCTATACTCTTCATCTGGAATCAAATATTTCAGGGACACTCAAAGAGAAGGTAACTCAACCTCAAGGGGAAGGATAGCTTCAGATCCGTAAACAAGGAAATATGGTGTGGCACTAGTTGGAGTATGGATGGAAGTACGATAGGCCCATAGGGCAGGGTTCAACTGGACATGCCAGTCACGGCCAGCGTTATTGACAGTCTTTTGAAGGATTTTGACAATAGTTTTATTATACACCTTAGCTTGGCCATTACCCTGGGGGTAATAAATAGTGGAATAATGGTGGGTGATATGGAATTTGGTGCATAGTTCATCTATATCTTGATTTTGAAACTGTTTCCCACAATCTGTAATGAGGTGCATAGGGATGCCATATCGGCAAATGATATAGTTAAGGATAAACATAGAAAGTTGTTTGCCTATGGCGGTGATCAAGGGAATAGCTTCAATCCACTTGGTAAAATACTCAGTGGTAGTTATAATGTACTTATGACCATTGGAAGATGGAGGGTGAATTGTTCCCACAAGGTTGAGTCCCCACTGACTGAATGGCAATGTAGTTGTAACAGGATGAAGTTGTTGTGCCTATGCATGAATAAGATTCCCATGCATTTTACATTTCTTGCATTTTCGAGCAAAGTGAAAAGAATCTATTTCCATAGTTGGCCAATAGTAACCCATACAAATGAGCTTCTTAGCCAAGGAAGGACCACTCAAATGTGTTCCACAAATACCCTCATGTGTACGTCTTGTAAGGCAGTTTGAGCTTCATCATGTTCAAGACATCGTAAGAGAGTACCATCAAGACCTTGCCGATACAAGGTGTCAGATATTAGGAGATAGTGGGAGGTTTGGTAGAGGAAGGTTTGCTTTTGGTTTCTAGATAGGTCAGGGGGAAGGATATTGTCTTTCAGATAGGAATATATTTTTCCATAGGTAGGGGAATCTTGTCCATAATATAATATATGATACATGTATCAGGATCATCATACGTAGGATAAGTCAAAGATTCCACTAAGAACTCAAAATGGGCTTTTGTATCTTCCACATCAAATAGAGAAGCAATTGTTCTAATTAAGTAAAAATAGGTTTTACAAGGACCCGAAACCTTTACAAAAAACCAACGAGTTCAGCAGGTTTTACAAGGACCTGCAACCTAGAGTTTAAAGATAAATAGTATAAAATAGAAACAGCTATGCCTAAGCACCAAAAAAGGAAGGAACAGAAAAACAACAAACCGAATAGAAAAAGTCCCAAAGAAACAACAGAAGACAGCAGGGACGGCAAAAAACCCAACCAGGAAAGAAAAAAGAACAGCTACATCTCTTTTACCAACTCCTCAGCTTCGAGGACCATGATTTGCATGTTGTTGACCAAAGTTTTCAGCTCCTCTATTTCTTTGTCCTCCTTAGGACTCTTTTTCTTGGTGTTGGCTCTGGTACGCGATCCCGGTCCTGTATTCTCCACTATACTATTGTCTTTATCCTTGTTGATCCTTTCCAGTTTATCCATAAGAATTTGCGCATGACCACAGTAGGCTTTTAGGCTTATGAGACATTGTTCCCCTATTTTTTTAACTGATGCCTCCAGCCTTTTAAATTTTTTATGCAAACTCTTAATATCTTCCTCCTTGTTATCCTTTTCCATTCTGTCTTTAATATGTTTGATTTGTTTCTCCATGGTTTCCACCTTGTTGGCATACTCAGCCTGAGCTTCCGAGTTGCCAACAACTTCTTTCATTTCCTTCAGACACTCTGCCACAGGTTTTTCCCCAATCCCCATTCTGTTGAGAATTTTGATGTCCTCCTGTGTTTTGTCAACTTGATTTTTCAAAATAACCTGATCTTTAAACATATTATTAATCAACCCATAAAAACCCTCAATAATTCCTTTATTGTCTTTCTTATTAAGATCCCCTTTTTCCAGATTATCAGGATAGTCTTTGAACCCAGAATCAACATCTTTATTCTGGTCTAGAAAGTCTACCCCCTTCTGAGTATCAATCTTCAGCTCCCTCAATTTGTTCAAAGTGTCCTCTTTTTCATTTTCTCTGTTATCTTTATCCTTAGTCTTCCTCTGAACAGGGGTAGTGTCTTCCTCGTCAGAAGTAAGAATAATTCTTTTCCTGCTAGTGTTATTATTTCTGCGAGTTTCCTTTCCCTCAACTCTTTTCCTTTTTTTACCCTCCTTTTTAGTAGTTTTGTTATCAGTCTCAGTTTTAGAATCCCCAGTCTGGGTATTCTTCTGTTTCTTCTTTTTATTTACAACCCCAATTTCAATCTCAGTCTCCGAATCAGCAATCTGGGTTTTCTTCTGAGTTTTCATTTTGCCTTTTTGTTTTCTACTGTCTACCTCCCATTCCTCATCACTTTCTTCAGTTTCTGACCCATCATAGCTAGATTTCTTCTTCTTTTTAGGAATAACCATTTTCTTATTTTTAGGAGTAGAGAAGCCTCTTTCCTCTCCTTCACTTTCCGTATTTTCTTCAAACATGCTACACTCCTCCTCCCCTTCTGTTTCTTCCGCATCCTTAAGTTTCTTCTTCTCCATAGACCTTACCAATTTTTTAGCTTTCAACACCTCATAAACAAGAAACATGAGTCCTTGGTGAGAAGCATGGTCCCCCTTGGGATCTTTCTGATAACTAGTGATAGTAGCTTCTAATGAACTGAGCAAGTAGTAAGGTAAGCTAATTTTCACCTGATGTCTAAAGTGATTTAACAACATAAAATGGTGCCCAATCACTCTAGTAAACCTACCATCCAGGGTAATATAGCTAATGAGGATATACAGAACATACCTCCAAGGTCTGGAAATGTGCTTAGGGTTATGGTAGGAAGTGTCAATCTTCACCAATCTGTTCCTCTCTTTCTCATTAACCAGAAAAGTCTCCCAGGCTTTGTCAAAAATCAACCTGTCACAGTAAAACTTAATACCCTCCGTCCCCATTCCCGTGGCTTCAGCAACGACAGCCTCCATAATTTCCATGTACTCGTCATCAACTAAAATCTTGCCCTCCTTCCATGTTTTCTCAAAAATCCTAGTAATATTAGGATTTCCCCCATGCAGTTGCTCCAAATAAACAGCAAGGCCTCCCTCTTTCACAATCTTCCACACTTCATCATTCTTTTTCCACTTACTACAGCTAACTGGTTCAATACGCTTCTTGTTACCTCCCATATTCTCTCTATAATTTCTGTAAATTTTGTTCTTGACGTTACAGATAATGCCAGAATGAGCTTTTTGATAACAAAAAAAGACCCATAAAGCGTGCCATCTCCAACTTAAAATCATTGCCTTATACTGCCGCCTTTGAAGGCCATTATGACACATCACTTGAATATAATTGGAATTAAAATAACTTTCCATTGATGATGACTTTCTGACGACTCCTCCAGTGCTCGTCCTTGAGCATTAATTTAATTTCAATTGGCATATTGTTTCCATCATTACACTGATCCACCTCATCACTTTTGCATGTGTGATTTGCCGCCCAGTTAGCAACGCCATTGGCTTCGCGATAATTATGAGTTATTATGCAACACTCAAAAGAATTAATTATCTCCTTTGCTTTTTGAATTGTATTGTATATAGTCCAAGACGCGGGAAACTCATTGTTTAAAAATTTATAATGTTAAGAGAATCCCCTTCGACCCAGACTTTAGTACATCCTTTATCTTTAGCATAATTAACACCTTGGAGAGCCGTGCAAGCTTCTGCAATATGATTAGTTTGATGACCAATAGGAATGGTTTTAATGCCAATACACACACCATTTTCATTTCTGATAACTATTCCACAACTAGCCACCCCTGGGTTGCCCTTAGAGGCCCCATCGAAATTAACTTTCTGCCAACCCTTAGGAGGACAGTCCCATCTAGCATCTTCTCTTTTACCCTTTATAATCTTATTGTTAGGTTTACCACTCAAATTCCAATTTTTAAGCACTGATAGGTCATTCTCCTGTTTTGATTCTACAACTTCATCCTGCAGCATAACATTCTCTCTTATACCTCTTTTAATCTTGTAGAAGACTTCCTTTTCCTTGGTACTTTTGTCCCTAAAAATTCTATCATTTCTTTCCCTCCACACCCCCCAACAAACATGTGGGAGGAAAAATTTCCACATCTGAATAATAGTTTTGTGCTTAGAGGGATATAACCAAGCTTTAAAAAGACTCTCCAAATTGTTAGGGAAAACCCATTCAATATTAAAGATATGAAGAAAAAAACCCCAAATTTTTCTGGCATAGGAGCAATGAATGAAAATAT
>MU224242.1:235878-249329 GCA_018584345.1 Thuja plicata
TATAGTTTCATATTCTATAGTTTGTTCCCACATGCCCAACTTAGATTTCAGACTTATTTTTTCTGGCATATCCTTATCCTGCATTATCCCAACACAGATACGAGCATAGGTTAGCCTCCGTCTCGCCACTGTCACATTGTCTATCGACAAAATTTCTCCAAATGAGCTAGCTATCCCAACAAATATATCTTCCAGCCAATATTCAAGAGGCAATCTGTGTAGTTTTATCCAAATAGGAACCTGTCGAACGGTGTCCTCCTCGAAGACAAGATTCGGACTCCATTTTTGAAGAATAAGAGTATTTTTCCCAATCAGCCATGGCCCGCTGCATAGAATATTCATTCTATCTTCTTCACAAGAGAAGAAGAATGACATACATCCCTTAGCCATCGCTACCACCTCTACCTGTCCTTTCAAATCCCATTTCTGGGACACAAAAGCCCTAACCACTTCGATGTTAGGTCTAACTCCTAAAAATCTACCAACCAGTGAATTTCTCATCCTTGCTATAGAAAAATCAATGGTCTGGTCTGGGATTTCAATAGCAAAGCTTCCTTGAGAAGGTATTGAAATTTTCTTCACCAGAGGTAAAGAAGATTTACCTGTTGGTTTGATGCCAAAAAGGGATGCCCATTTCCTCAGTTGCCCCAGCCCAGCTCCCAATCTAGGAACCCCTCCTAGGTCCTCTGGCAACTGTCTCGCATCGGGATCCAATCCTGTGATCTCAATGTCCTTTCCATCATCCCGCTTTCTATGTTCAGAGGAACCTGCCTCCTCCCGATTACTCCCGCCCAAATTCAAAGTTGAATCCGGACGCTCCCTCTCCCGCTCCCTCTCCCGCTCCATAATTACAAACTATAATAGAGAAGCAATTGTTTCCATAGTGTCTGTAGCCTTATTTTCATGCCTTGGAATTTTTTCAAAGGTGATGATTGAAAAATATTGCTTAAAGTCATCTACCATGTGCTTATATGGTAACAACTTGTCATCCTTAGTCTGATATTCATCATTAACCTGATTGATTATTAACTGGGAGTCTCCATAGAAATTCAACTCAGTCACTTTCCATTGCAAAGCCATCTTCAAGCCAATCATCAGTGCTTCATACTCAGCTACATTATTTGTACAAGTAAAAATCAATTTGTAGGACTTTGGTATGGTATATCCTTGTGGTGTAACAAATAACACTCCATCTCCTTAACCATGTTGAGTATAGGATCCATCAAAATATAGCCTCCGGGTTTGTGTAGATAATGTCAGAATATGTGCATTTGGAAATTTTGTATGTATAGGATGATCATCCATTATTGGTGCCCCGACCAATTGATCAACAATTACTTGCCCTTTAATAGCCTTCCTTTCCACATATTCAATATCAAATTCACTAAGCAACATGACCCACTTAGCCAACCTTCCTGTTAATGCAGTCTTGCTCAAAAGATACTTCAAAGGATCAATCTTTGCAACAAGCTTTATGGAATGAGACAACATGTAATGCTGCCACTTTTGTGAAGCAAAGACCACTGCTAGACATGCACACTCAATTGGTGAATAATTGAGCTCATATCCAACAAGGGTGTGACTAATATAATATATAGCATTTTCTTTTCCCTCTTGATCTTGTTGGGCCAAAAGGGCACTGAGTGAGACTTCTGTAGCTGAAATATAAAGCAAGAGTGGATTTCCTAGAATTGGTGACATAAGAGTGGGAGGAGTGGCTAATTATTGCTTGATCTTAGTGAAAGCTTCTTCACACTTATCATCCCATTTGAATAAGATGTTTTTATGTAACAAATGCTGAAAAGGATGACTTATGTCTGCTAATTGAGAGACAAATCTTCTGATTGACTAAAGGTGCCCTTGTAGAGATCTCAATTGACTGATATTCATAGGTGAAGCCATTTCCATGATTTCCTTGAAATTTTTTGGATCCACCTCTATGCCCTTAGCTGAAACAATATATCCTAACAGTTTGCCCGATGTAACCCCGAATGCACACTTCGTTGGATTTAGTCTTATCTGATACTTTTCCATTCAGGTGAATATCCTATCCAACACTCTTATATGACCTTCTCTATTCTTGGATTTGGCTAAGATATCATCAACATAATATTCCATTATGGTATGCATCATGTCGTGAAAGATTGTGGTCATATCCCTTTGATAGGTAGCACCAAAATTTTTAAGCCCAAAAGGCATCACATTCTAGTAGTATGTGCCCCAAGGACATGTAAAAGTAGTATTTTCCTAGTCTTATGGTGCAATCTTGATCTGGTTATAATCGGAAAACCCATCAATTAAGGATAAAATCTCGTGCCCGACTGTTAAATCAACTATAATATCAATGTTGGGCAAAGGAAAATCATCTTTGGGACAAGCTTTGTTAAGATCTCAAAAATCTATGCAAATCTTGATAGATTTGTCTAGCTTGGATACTGGTACAATATTGGAGATCCAATCAGCATAATCAATAGCTCGAATGAAACCCACATCTAGCAATTTTTTTAATTCTGCTTTGACCATGAGGGCAATGTGAGGATGCATTTTCCTGAGTTTTTTCTTTACAGGTTTGACCCCAGGTGCAATGGACAAATGATGCATAATAAGATGAGGATCTAGCCCAGGCATATCAGCATAAGACCAAGCAAAATTGATCTATCTCTCCTTGAAAAACTATGAAAAGGCTTCTTTTTATGTCTTTGTTAAGGATACAACTATCTTTAGAATGCATTGTAAATCCTCTGTGCCAATGTTAAGAGGAAATGTTGTTTCAATAAGTATAGCAGACTACTCTCGATACATATATTTGGGGAGAGTATCAATCCTTCCATCTTCAAGAGCCTCATAGAGGTTCTCACCCTCAGATACATCTTTTATTTTTACCTTTTTAGGATCTAACACTGCCAATAAGTGGTTTTCACCATTAGATCTATTTATTATTTTCAAATTTTTACGAATGAAAGGATTGGCACCCTCTCCAAAGTAAGCCATGTCATTGAGTTCTATGGGTAATCATGATTTGTGATCTCCTGATGGTAGATGATCTTTGATTCCAAGATAGTCGATAATAGCATCATCATTATGGAAAACGTCAAGTTCGGGGCAATTGGGAGAATCCCAAGCACTAAGTTCAAGGTGGACAAGGGGTATTAGATCATTTGGTTTAGTCTCAAAGGATGAGATGGTGTTGATAGAAAAGTTCTCAAAGTTTATGATTGTATCGTCAAGGTCTATTTCCATACTCTCATCTAAATCACCTATCTCAAGATAACTCTCACTTTCCTCACAATCGCCAAGAGTAGTATCATGTGAATCTAATCCTAGTGGTTCTATCCTTAAACTCTTCTGCTCATGACAATTGTTACCATAGGCATGAACATCATCAATTTCCATATCCTCAGTATAATTAGAGAATGAATCCCATTCATAAGTATGAGAATCATCATCATCATCATCATTATTTCTAAGTTGGTTAATGATGTCTTATGCTATCTTTTGCTTTGTTGGATCTACATACATGCCATTTTTCCATAATGGTAATGCAAGAGCCGTAGAAACTTTGTAAAAAGGTTCAACCTTTTCTTTTCCTTTAGGTTCCTTTGGTCCTTCTCCCTTGTATCATAATCCAGTGATGTCTCTTTGATAATTCATATTTTTCAAAATTGGTTTTATGACACCCTCTCTTTGCAACCCTACAGGTCCACTTCCTTGATATCTCATCTTTTGCAAAAAATTATATCTCGTGCCATATATATCGGGTGATATAGGCTCATGCTTTTCATCCTCTGGATCTTTATGATGGTTTAGCAAATGATTAGCATTACACTCAGTAGCCTCTTTTGATATAGTGCCCCCACTTACAAATGCGCCATAAACAAGGGTAGAGGGACCTTTTGATTGTTTTTTGGTGATCAAGGATTTCCCATATGACTTAGGAGATAAGGGTAACTTTGTGATACACAAATTTTGGCCCAAAGTGTATTCTCCCATACCTTGTTCATTTATGTCTACCTTGATTTCATGGGATTTAGAAGTTGATGCTTTGTTACTAGGATCAATGGGTGTTGGTGGAGAAGATCCAATCTGATTGTAGGGCACCAAATATTCAGTTGTTGGCTTTGTGGTGTTGCAATATTGAAAAGGATTTTGATCTCCTTTGACGGTTACCTCCTGATCATTATATGGAAACTTCAAGCATTGATGATATGTTGATGGCACAGCTTGCATAGAATGAATCCAAGGTTTCCCTGAAAGAATGTTATATGACAAATCCTTATCCAAGACTTGACAAAGCACGTCTTTAACCATAGGACCAACTCTGATAGGAAGTACAATAGACCCCTTGGATGACCATTCCTCCTCGTCATAGGCTTTGATGGTGATTTTCTTCTTTGGATCAATCGCATTTTTAGAAAATCCCAATGCAAGGACTAGCTTTAGAGTGCATATATTCATACCAACTCCTCCATCTATTAGCACTTTTTTTAATTTTATGATTTTGTACAATGCCTTCTATATGGAGTGGAGCATTGTGTGGTTGATTGATGGCTAGATCATCATCCTCAATGAAGAATAGATAATGGGGGTTGTCAAATGTCCCACCATAGCTTTGAATTGGTCTTGATCTAGATTGGTTGGAACATTAGTTTCAAGGAGAGCTTTCTCAAGAATATTCTTATGGGAAGGTGACAGATGCAAAAGCTCTAGTATGGATATCTAGGCTGGTGTTTTCTTCAATTGCTCCAAAAGGTTGTATTGGTTGGAAACATTGGGCATAGAATTTGGAACATAGACAGCCTTGGTTTGGGTGGTGTTAGGTTTAGATGGAACCCCTTGGAGAGTAACCTTGGACTGGGCTCGAGTTATGACATTAGCCGATTGACTCTTTTCTTTGATGGAAATCTGATTGACATAGGATTCAGAAGGATGGCATTCAGAAATGTGATTTATATAGCTATAGGAGGTGGAATTGTAGTTAGTGTGGTTATCACCTTTAGCATTGGACAAGTTCCCTTTCTCATGTTCGGGAAGTGGATCTTTGAAAGCAGTATGCAACTCATTAGAGGTGTGTCCATCAACACTGATTTCTTTGTTGTCAATCAAATCTTGGATGGCATGCTTGAGCCTTTGATAGTTATTGGTTTTATGGCCTTTTCCTCTATGAAATTCATAGTAATCATTGTCATTCCACCAAGAAGGCTTCACCCTAGGTTCAAAATCTCTAGTCTCAGGAAGCACAATGAGTTTCTTTGTGATTAACTTCCTTATTGTAGATTCCAGAGATTCCCCCAAAGGAGTAAAGGTTCTTCTACGTGACATGAAGGATAATTTTGAGGAACTGTTATTGGTATTCTAATTGGTACCTATATTTCTATGAGTAGGTGGGGTGGGATTGGTTTTGCTCATGATATTTAAGATAGGTTGTGTGGATTTAACATGACGATTATCAACAATCCCATCATTGACAATGTTCTTGTTCTTGTTCCAATATTTGGATTTATCATTGTTGTTGTTGTTGTTGTTGTTGTTGTTGGAATTTGAACTTGAAGATCCAAAATTGTCTTTGGACTAGAGATTAATCTCCCCCTTTCTAACCATAGCCTCCTCAATTTTCACACCATTTTCAATGAGCTTGTTAAAATTTGGAGGACATTGTAACTGTAACCTATAGCTCATCTCCTGTGTTAGGTTATGCACAAAGATATCCATTCTCTCTTGTTTAGGAATCAATCATGGATACTTGGCAAATAACTGACGCCATCTTTGCAAAAAGGTGAGGAAGGGTTCTCCATTATTTTGATGCGTATTGCAAAGATCAAGCATTGTGACTTCATGTTTGATGTTATAGGAATAGTGAGTCACAAATTTGTTGATAAGTTCGTTGAAATATTTTATACCCGGGGGTAGTTTGGAGAACCATTCCATAGCTTGTCCTCCTAAACTACATGGAAATAGTTCCATAAGATATGTATCATTGTGTGTGACTTCAATACATGTAGCACAAAACTCACGAATGTGGTCTTGTGGATCCAAATTCCCTTTATATTTATCAAGTTTTGGTACCTCAAAATGAGGAGGGAATGAAATCATAGCCAAATTTGTGTCAAAAGGATAGGTAAATATATCCTCCAAAGACTATTTCTTAGTGGATGTTCCCATTTGCATGTCACACATTTGTTGTTGTAGCAATTGGAGTTATTGCATGACAGGATCCAAAGATGATGGAGGTTTTTGGGTATCTTGGAAAGTACTATGTTGTTTGTCCTCCTTTGTCCCATGAGTATGTGTCTCTTGGGAACCAGTAGGTTTTTCTTGGGAACCACTAGGTTTTTCTTGATCATTTGTGTTTGGTGGTTCTACAAGATCTGTGACATCAAAACCACTAGGTAATTTTTCTCCTTGTTGAGCAAGCATGAAGAAGTACATTTCCTTGTCCATATCTAGGATTCTTTCCGTGACATTATAAAACTTGGAATCTTGCATAGCATCTCTGATTTCTTGATCAGTGGGTTCATGTTTTGATGAAAGTATTGAGGTTGTCTTGGACCAATGGTTTTCCTCATGGATATTACCTCTTTCCATTGTATCTACAGATTCTGGATAAATGGTCTGTTTAAGTTTCTGTGATCGAGTTTGAACCATAAATGGTGAAAGATGAAATAGATGAAGATGTGAAGATAGGCAAGATGGGATGAAATAGATGAAAAAGTGTTGAGCTACATAAGGTAACTGGATAATCTAAGTTGATAGGAGGTATAGATCTCACTATAATATGACAAAGAAGAACCAAGAGAGAAAGAGTAACCCAGGTAAGTTTTGATGAAGGATGATAGATCCTGATATGATGAAAACTCACAAAATTCACAATTTGAAAATCAAAGGTAGTATCCCAACACTTGGATGCATATTTGGAAGATTTAGGAATGTTTTAGAAAATACTAGATGAAAGCAAGAAGATGGAAAATGGTCAAACTGAAGATCAGAAGGCCTGTTAAAATCGAATATTTTTCCAGAATCACACTGAAGATAGAAATGGGTATCTGAAAAGGTAGTTTTGAAATCTTGAAGGTCTGTGCAAGTACTTGTTGTGATGAATGTGTAGGAATAAATGTGCAGGAAGGTTGAACAAATGCGCAGCAAAACTGGACAAATGCGCAGGATCTATTTTTTTTGGAGTTTTTGACAATTTTGACTTTGAAATTTTGAAATTTTTTGTTTGTTTTTGGGTTTTTTTGTAATTCTCAGATGTTTTTGGAAAATTGGAAATGCATACACACACAAGATAGAAATGATCTAATCTAAATTAGTATGAATGCACAGACACGCTTACAAATCTTAAGGCTGACAAGGACAATATCTGCTGAATTCCCACTTGGATAATAAAATCCAGCCACACAATTCAAAGCAGACAGCCTAGGAACTTGGAGGCATGGGCTCCTCCTTATAGTGCACTCACTTCTCTAGCACACCAAGTTCCAAATTCAATGGGTCATTACTTCCCAAAGAATCACTATCTCTACTATGAACCATGAGTAATCTGGGGTGTCTTCACAGGTTGGGCTACTCGTTGCCCCAGTAAATAGAAGGATTTGTGGCCACTAAAGAAAAGCTTGTAGTAAGGACATCTGTTCAGGTGGTTGTGATCAAGTCATTCTCCCAATTAAGGGGGATCTCCCAATCCTTTCAAAGCAAGGTTTTCACCTTAACAATGTAGGGACTTTAACGCACCACAAGGGTACTAGAGGAGATTTTGGTTGCCACAACAAATTCACACCTGTCCACTGTGAGACTAGTCACAATGGAATTTTTTGTATACCGGTTTGGATGGGCTTGGATTTAGCCTGTTACCAGTTGGGTTGTTCCTTCGGGTGAGTACCTCTTTTCCCACCAAAGACCGCCCTCTAAAGTTTATAACAGTTTCTCTTACACCCAAGGTCCACGAATGGCGAGGGGAGAGGATACGTTGTTATAAAATGGGATTACAATTAAGCTATAAAGCAAGACACAATAGACAGTTGCTAATCTAAAGAAGACACACAAAATGGAAAAACATGTCGTATTTTAAAGCCCAAATGAAGATTATGGTTTATTTTGCTAATCCCTTACGAACCTACAAGAAAACTGTTAATAATTTGAAATTTGGGGTCTTCAGATTAACGACCTGAAAAATAGCCTGAAAGTTACCAGAACAAACAGAAACCTATTAATTTGATTAGGAAAACCAAACAAAGAGAAAAATAGAGTTCTACATATGAAAATATGAATGCGTAGAAATAATGAATGTATGCATTGAAATAAAGGACAAATGAGCAGAAACTTCAAATGCGCAGAAACAGTCTATCAATGCGCAGTTTTAACGGAGTGCAATTTCAGCAAATGCACAACAAAAATTAAGGAATGCGCAGATATTATGGATGGATGCGCAGGTATGCCTATAGAATTTTTTACACAAAAAAACTAGAAAAAGATGTCAATTTGTGGGGTTAGGCCCCACGGTGGGCACCAAAAATGTATGCAAAATAGATTTCAACTATGATAAACGAAATACTACTATCAATAAGCTAGTAAATCTATCTAAATGCAACCCAATGAAGAATACAAATATCAAATGAAGTAAAAGAAAAAACTTTACCTTCACCTACTCTTTGCAGCTTATCTCCATTGTCCTCCTAGATTTGATTTCTTGATGTTTGAGCTCTCAGAATTCCAATGACCTCCTTAGCCAAGATGTCACCAAAGTGTGGAGATTTGAGTGAATGTAATGTAAAAATGCAACTAAATGGATGATGGAATGGTGTGGAAATGCTTCAATTCTTGAATGTGATTTGCTTGAATGATTGATGACTTGAATGCTTGATTGCTTGATTGCTTGAATGCTTGAATGCTTGATTACTTGATTCCTTGATTACCGATTAGATCACAAAAGGGAATGAGGCTCCTTTTATAGGATTTTGGAGGACCTAAGCCTAGGTGGCACGATCCTAGGGTGGATATTGAAAGGTGGAAGATCCTAGGGTTACTATTGACTTGGTTGAAGGGGTTGAGAAAAAGGGGGATATAGTTGGAATGTGAGAGGAAGGATAGGGAGGATGTTCCTCCTACCTTGACATGAAGGAGAAGAAGATGGAAGGGAAAGACACATGTCAAGTGTCTCACAAAGACCATGGAGAGGGAAGAGGAAGGACTTATTCCTCATGAGGACTCTTGGTACAAGTGTCCTATGAGTCATCTTGGTCTCTTAGAGGTGGCTTGAGAAGCTCCTGACGAATAGGGATTGCTTCTTGACTTGGTGTAGGGGAAGACATGTGGTCATGAGACCAAGTCTTATGAGGCCACATAGCCCTTAGAAATAGGACATGTGTGGGTGAGGATAATGAAGATTAATAATTAATAATAATTAATTATTTTAGCCAAGGTAATGTGTCGGATGACTAGGTTTATGAGGTGGACTAGGGGACTTAGTCATATTTAGTGATTGCGTATTTAATTCAATCACTTTTAATAAGACTAATTTAGAAGACATAGGATAAGAAGAATAGACTAAAGTGAATTTACCTAATAAATTGAATAATTTATTAAATAAATAGAAGAAATAGACATTAATTAAATAATAAATATTTAATCAATTCATCAAGTCAATATTAATTAAATAATAAATATTTAATTAATTGATTAATCAACGAAGCCATTTTTTAGTGTATATAGGTATGAAAGAAGATATCACAGAACCAGTTATCATATATTGTGATAATACGAGTGCCATTAATATTTCTAAGAACCATGTAATGCACTCTAAGACAAAGCATATAGCCATCAAGTATCATTACTTGAGGGAGCTAGTTCAGAAGAAGGAAGTAAGACTGGAATATGTGAACACTAAGGAACAGTTAGCATACATATTTACAAAGGCACTACCCAAGGATGCTCATGAGTATCTGCGAGGTAAATTAGGGGTGATACCCCTAACTGAGGCTAATTAGTTCAGAATGGTACTGTTGCATCAAATGTCATATTCAGAATATTTTTTACATTGATTCACAGGTTGTCACACTTTAGGATGCTGCCTAAAGTTGTGAAAGACAGACAAGGACAGTAAAATTGTATCAGTTATAAGCAAGATGATAGGAACAACATGATACATAGTTTTTAACAAGAAGAATGTGCATGATGAAGATTTCAATGTCTTTTCCATTGTTGTCAAAGAGGGATAAATTTACTGAAAGAGGGAGAATTATTATGAGAAAGATACAGGGAGAGTTTACTACTTAGAGAAAAAGAGATTGATGAACAGAAACAGAAAAACATCAGTGTGATCACAGGCACAGAGGGAGAAAAGTTTTACAAGATGAGAATCAGAATGAAGCTAAAGACATTAATGAAAATTTATTCATACAAGGAACACAAGAACTTTTTGGATTGTATGGTAATTATAGTTGCAAATTATTGTTTTATTGTTTAGTGTTGCCATCAATGCCAAAGAGGGAGATTGTTGGAAATATTATTTGGAAAGCTACAATGGAAACAATTGTTGTTTTTTCATTGATATCAAACCTTAACTGGTAAGACTATTGCTATCTGTTTGAGTACCATATCTATTGATTGATGGAGGAGATTTAATAAGAAGACCAAGAAGAATGGTTGAGTTATGAGGAATTACAAAGGGTACTTTATCAGCTGTCACATTAGCAAAGTGATATGTTGTTTATCTTTCACTGACAGTTTACTGAGAACAGTGTATGTCGAGCAAGTTTTGTGTCGGCTGAGAACCAGTGTGTGTCGAGCATATTTTCTTGTATGTGCCGAGCGTCAATAAATTGTTGAGGAACACTGTGTTGGCCGAGAAATAGTATTTTTATGATTGATGAGATTTAAGATCTCTGGCCAACATAGTTGGTTTTATTGGGAATTGTAAAGTTAACTAAGGATAAGCACATTTGATCTACACTATGTAAATGCATGGGTAACCATAATTAATGCATAGATCAAAGATTTAAATGGTGATTGTATTGGAGAAATAAATAAAATGTAATGATGAAAAGATCTGTTGGATCTAACCTAACCTAAGATCTATGATCTTGATTAAGTGGAAAAATATGTATCTAACCTAGATGAAGAGGTAAATGATAACCTCAAGAGGTTATTCATGGATATAGTAGAGAAGCAGAGTATGCAAGAAGGATTGTGTGGTTAATTGACTGACCTACAAGATCTAAGCAAATAAGGTTGAGCATAGAAGCAGAGAGAGATTGATTGACAAATTTCCAAGCAGATCTGAATATTGAAATGATAATGGAGGCCACTCAGTGAATTAGCATTAGAGATAAATTGGATCTGGATTTGCAAAGTAAGTTGTATGAATCAGATCACACCTGTTGATTAATTTCTAACCATTGTATTATTTCAAATCCTTTAACCAGGTTGACCTAACAATCATTGTATAAATCCTTTGAGCAAGGTGACATTTAGATTAGAATGTTCTAAGTCCTCTAACAAGGCCACTCCTGACAAGGTGATTAAATCCTTTAACCAGGTCACATTTGACAGTGTGTTTTGTAACCTTTAATAGGGTTGGCTCCTAACAGAGCTCACTTCAGAAGAGTAAAAATTTTGGTAGCATGTTACTGGTGGTTTTTCCCATATTGGGTTTCCATGTTAAATAATGGTGTCAAAATGTGTGAATATTTATGTTGTGTTTTACTGTTAAGTTTCTGCAAGCTTATTTCATCAGTACAGTAAAACTGCACACTTTCATGTTATTGCTGCCGAGCAAATCTGAATTGTTCAAATTGGTATAAAGTATTAAATGGGCACATCTGGACCTGGGGATAACTGATTCACCCCCCTCTCAGTTATTCTAAATTCATTCTAACAACCCTATCCTATCTAATTAAATAAATATGTATTATTTATTTAATAATCCTTTATCTTTACATTATACCTAGTAAAATAAATTTACATTTATTTAAATAAAATTTAGCCTTTATCATAGCCTTAATTAAATAAATTTACATTTATTTAATTAACTTCACCTTTATCCCTTACCCTTGATTAAATAAATATTTATTTAATCCTATCCTATCCAACTATCCTGGAGTTTAATTAATCCTAAATTAATTAAACTAACACCAAGCCTAAATTCCTCACATTTTTCCTAAATCCTACCCACTAATTAATCCTTGATTAATTAGCTTAATGTCTTGATTCCTACACCAATTAAAATTTCCTCTAATTTAAAATTATCTCACACATGTGTGAGAATAATTTTAAATTTCAAATTTACCCTTTACATGTGTACTTACCTTGAGCCACTCGAATCTTACACATTTTTCTCCCACTTTTTCTTGAGCCTTACTCACATATGTGTGAGATTTTTTTAGCCTTTCAACTCTTACACATCTGTCTCCCACTCTTTATGAGTCATCTCTTTCATGATTTTCTCACACATGTGTGAGCAACAACTCACCCTTTGAATGGTCAACCCCTTGTCCATTTGGAATCCACCTGGTATCCACATCATTTCCACCTCATTGATCCAAATGAGTCATATCCCTCAATTTAAATTTAAATCTCAACCATATCTATATCTCAAAAGTCTATAAATTGAGAGCCTTCTCCTCATGCTAAAAACATCATATCTTTATACATTGTTATGCCTCAGGTTTAGTGAGAAACCACATACCTCGTCTCCAAAATTATAAAAAAAATTGTCATTTTGGAGGTTTTCATTGCTTTTGTGTTTAATAGTTAATTATTGTTTCTCATCTCATTTATTCACGTTTGCATGTTAAGCATATCTTTGAGGTGTTCATGAATATGTAGGAATAGGCTTAGTTTGCTTGTGCTTGTTCTTCTATTTACATTTATATGCATTATAGGTACACTTACAATAGTTGAACAAGAAGCATCAAAACCTCTTCTAGGTTCATTTATTTCAAAAAGATACTTTCTTTATGTAAATTTTGTTTGTCAATTTCCTATATCACATATTCTTGAATAATAAATGTAACAATCTATTCTTATCTTTTGATTTAGTTTTGTAACCACCTGAATTCGGTCTGTCGCAACTATAGACCCTATTTGCCCTAAGTGTGATCATACCCTCGATTTATGTCCAAACGACCCTGTTACTGCTTGGCATAATTCTTTTTAATCAATTTAATGTCCTAGGTGATTTTTATCACTGATTTATATTATCTATTATAGCCATATAATTTAAATCAATTTCGACCAATCAGATCAAATCAAAAATCAAACATGGCTATAGTATTTAATTATAAAGGAATTAAATAAATCCCTATATCAAATAAATCACTTGCAATCAACCCATTCCCCTAGCCTATTTAATTTAATTAAAATGGCTATAGTCCTCTAATTATTAAAAAGCAATTTAATTGTTTAAATAATTAATTCCTATATTTCTAAATGAATTAAATAAGTTTATTTCATTTATT
>MU224242.1:274258-286140 GCA_018584345.1 Thuja plicata
AGAATAATTTAATAATTTAATATTAAATATTAAATTTCATATGATTAATAATAATATAACATATATAATATATTATTATTAATCAACATGTATTATATATATTCTAATGATCATACGACTAAAGCTATAAAAATTAAAACTATCCATTGTCAAATCTACAGTTTTCCCATCTCCTATTTTCTCTTGTGGTTTTGTCTCAATCTCTGCTTGATCAATAGTAGTTTCTTCTTCCATTTTCTTCAGCTCTGAGGTGCCTTCACCTTTCTCATCGGTCTTCTTAGTGATTAACCCAAAGGTTTCCTTCCATATTATGGTGCTTTGTTGAACTACTCCTTCAACATCATTCTTCAGTATTTCATAGGCTCTTTGTTTAGGAATAAAATTCCTTTGGTATTGTTCAATGAATTTTGCTATCTGTTTCTTGGTTAGATAAGGAATAAGCTTAGCTAGTGTTCCTTCCCTTATCTATCTTTTGGTCATTAAAGCATACTGCCACTTTTGTGATAAAATATCATAAAGTTTTGTAGGAATAAGATTTCCTATTTATACAAGTGTCATCTTGTATGTACACATCATATCTAGTAATGCTTCCTGAATCTTGTGTTTGTTAGCTATGCTTTGCTTCCCATACTTGATAAATTTAAATCCTGCTAAACCAGCTATACTCCTAATATTCTTGCATACCTCATCAATATTGGTCATTGGTTTATGTGATGTTGTAGGTATGTTGCTAGGTTCATCAGTATCTATCTTCTTCTTCTTCCAAGATTAGTTTTCTTCTCGGTCTTTTCTCAAGCATGCTCAGCAGTGCCTTAGTTTGAACTTGTTTTCTCTTTCCTAAACTACTCTCACCAGTGTTCTTCTTTGTGTATACCTTTGTTGATTCGGCTTGTGCAGAAACAATTGATGCCCTTGTCCTAGGCTGGTTAGAAATAGGAGGGGTAGCCTTAGTTTTTTATTGACTTGGTTTAGTTTCCTTGGAAACTACTGGCTTCTTCCCTTTTCCTTTCACAGTGATATCCTTTTCAGGTTCACTCTCTTCTTCTTCACTAGACATATCTTCTCCATGTCATGTTGATAAACCCAAAGGTGCATCCTCTACTTCTTCATCACTCTCAATTCCAACCATCTTCTTCAATTTTTTTACAATCTTCTTCCTTTTTCTCTCCATAGTGCCAGCCTTCAAATCCATAGAGATTTTGGACTTTTCTTCTTCATAGTTTCCAAAACATTTTGCTGCACTATTAATTTCCTCTGCTAATAGAGTTGTTATAGGTGTAGATGTCTCATCAACATTCACTTCATAAGGTAATGGCCTTAGCCATGATACCCTCGGCACTACTGCCTGCACATAGGTGAAATCTATGTCTACCAGAAAACATACATCCTCATAATGTTTCTCAACAAGTAATCTGGGAATTCTACTCTCAATCTCATCTTTTTTCTTGAATTCGACAAAATATGTTCCCATCACATTATCAAAATTATCACCTAATTGCTTTATAAATGCATTGATTTGTTGTGTAATAGGTCTGTCTATTTTCCACACTATGTTCCCACAAGTAGGAAATGTATTATGTATGTAGAAAAATATACAAACGAGTAGAGATCTGAACTTACACGCTGAATTCTTTGCCTTTTTGATTAAAGCAAGGTTCTCAGCCAATTGCATTAGTTAAAGCTTGGTAAGGTCATAATTATGATCCTTTTTCAAAATCTTCCAAGCCTAGTCAACTGCAATGCATGGGACATTGTCCATTCGGCTCAACTGATAAAACTTATGAGCAATAACCCTAACCACAAAATCAAGCTCCAAATCTGTGATAGTAGAGATCGTCATCCCTCTTTTATTCCAAATGGCTCCAATGAATTCTTCTATGTTTTCCTTACTCTGGCATCTCATTATCCTCTTTCCATTAAGAATTGGATAACCAGTTACACGATGGATGATTTCCTTTGTAATCTTAACTAGTCCATTTTCCAGCCATATGTTCATTTCATGTACATGACTCAAAACAATCTTGATCCATTCCATTCTAAAATCCCTTAGAAATTCTAGGGAATGAGTTAACCCTCTCTCAGCTAAATGTTTGTGTTCATCTTTTAGGGCTCTGTCTTTGCACAATTTGTTGTAAGATTCTCTTAGCTCATGATCGCAAACTTCACTTATCTTGCACATATAACATGACCTAATATCATGAATCATGAGTACCTTAGGTGGAATTGATGATAGGCCTCTAGTTAGATCACCCTGGATGGCACTCTCAGGAACTGCTCAAAAATTAGGAGGCGCATAGGTGTCGCTCCTCACCATTTGAACGTTTAGAAACTCCTTCTCCATACTCTTCAATTTTGTGGAAGAACTAGCGGCCATGATTCTGAATGAAATAGGTTTTCAAAAGATGATGAACAGAATACCTTGATAGATGTTGAAATTCACAATTTTACTCAGGGTAGCCAATGGCACACTGTAGAAGTCTTTGAAATATCTTTGCAGAAATCAAGTTCGCAAATTGCTCCAACACTCTGTGAAATTCTCAATCATAAGGTGAAAATAAGTAATGAATGGCTCATTCCTTTATAGGCTCCAAAGGTCAAAAGTTAGGTTTGCAATAAATGTTCTAGCTATTGAGTGAGAGTCAAGCAGCTATCCTCAGCCGACTCATAAAACTCATCTATCTCTTGGTCAGAACCCATACCAACTTGGCACATACTAGAGAACTCAGTCTCAGTATACAATAATACTGTTGCTCAGCACCTATAGTGCATATTGACTTTGCTAGGTACATGTTTCAAAATTATGTCCTGATGCATCTCAACATATGCAGATATGGACTTTTGCACTTTATATGTTAGGAACTGATAAAAGATATGAGATATTAACAAAGCTTCTTACATACCTTTCTTTCTTAATTAGTGATGGTGTGATCACCTAATCCATTGGATTGGGTGACCTTAGCTTCAGTAGCTTCGCTACTGCTCGGTTCTATTTTCCTTATCCATGTCTAGTTCATCTATGCTCTTATTTCTTCAACAGTAAGAGTAGGTACCCTTTTCTTGCAATCCTTCCTAGTGTAACTGATTTTTAGACAATTATAGCAAACTAGGCTTCCGTTCATCCAAATCTTAGGTTTTCCTCTGAAATGTGTCTTTATGCAGTTTTCTAGAACATGTCCATACTCACCACAGTAATGACAACTATGCCATGTGTTGTAATCCCAATTGTAAGTGTTACCTTTCCTTGGTACTTTTTCTTGTGTCTTTGATGTCCATTGTTGTTTAGCATTAGATCTACAATCTTGTGCTTTATGTCCAAATTTTTGACAGTTGTAACAAAACCCATTGAATCTAGGTGTGGGAGGTGCATTATTTTCCTTTGCCCAACATTCATGTGCTTTATGTCCAAACTTTTTACAGTTAAAGCAATAACCATTGAACTTAGGTTTAGGATTGGACTTACCATTCTTTCTTCAGCAGATGTTTGTTGTGTGTCCTAATTTTCCACAATTGTGGCATACATCCTTGTTGTTCTTTGACTTTGCATTCCTCTTTTCACCAATCTTAGATGATTCTCCTTTATCAAAATATTTTTTTTGTTCGATATGACCTAATCCAGAAGAATCTCTAGATCTCCTTGATGCTTCCATCATATTTTCAAAATGAGTCAAAGCTTCATTGGTTCTATTCAATATTTCATTCAGTTCTTTCTTAGATCTCAATTCATCTTTCAATTGACTATTCTTAGATCTCAAATTCACCATTTCCATGTCTTTCCTACTGATCTCCTAATTTGCAAGTAGCAGTTGATTCACCATGTCAACCTATTTATTTGTCATCATTTGTACTTCATGTGTCCTTTCATCAAGTCTGATAGTCATCATTATTTTGTCTTCTTCAGCCATAGCTTTGTCATCTTCATCTTTCTTCTTTTGTTCCACTACTTCACATAGTCTTACTGCTTGTGCTTCTTGTTCTCTCTTCAAGTTTCTGACTTCTTCACACAATGTATTATTCCTTTCTAGTAGATCTGGAATTGTTGCATCGCTCTTAGTAGAGTTTCCATTTTGAAATAGGTTTGTAGTGTCTTCTTCCTAATATTGAGTGTCATTCATTCGTTTGGCCAAATCTTTCCTAGATATCAAGGACTTTCTCAATTCCTGTCTTGTTGTCTCAAGCTGATGTAATGCTAGCTAAATTTCAATCTTTTGGTTCTCAATGACTTTACCAAATTTGTAAATCTCCATCTCAAGATTTGTACTTCTCAAGCTAATTAAAATCTTTTGTAGGAGAATTGAGCTCTAATACCAATTGTTTTAAAATACAATATGGGAAAGCAAGATGCTGAGAGGGGGGGTGAATCATATCTTCAAATTTTTATCTCTTAAAACAAATTGATCCACAATCATACATAAATGTAATTGATCTATCATCTAGTAGCATTCATGACAGTAAATAATTAACTCAAGACACATAATTTTGGTAACCCAAAAACCCAATAAGGTAAAACTGGGGTGGGGATGACACCCACAAAAACTTCACTACTGTAGCAATAAAGTATGCCTGTTAGGGCTACAATATTTGATCACAATATGTAATCTACCTAGTTAAAGGTTTGCCCGGTTAAGAGCTACATATCATTACAATCTACCTTGTAAAAGGATTTAAACTTACAAAAAATTAAGAACTCAGCTAAGAGATTTAGAAAAGTCTATTAGAACCATTTTGTTAAGAGATTTCACCTGATACACTTGTTAGAATGTTTCAAGATCTGATCCTTCGATATGCACTCTAACGCTAATAATGGATCTCCTCTTTTCAATACCTTCTCTAATCTAATAATCTAATATATCTTTACTATGTTGCTCACTGCACTTTCACTCTGCTAGATCTATGCTTCCTCTATCAAAAAAATGCTTCACACATCTCTCATGTACACATTTTCCTTCTCTCTCAGTAATCTAAAAATTAGGGTAAGAAGAAATCTTAATATACTTTATAGATCTGGAAATTAGATCTAGATCAACAATTAGGATCAAAATGCTTATGCCTCTTAGGCAATCCAATTTTATGATTGGCTCCATGCCACGTAGTGGGATCAAATAATTAAATGCATAACTATCCTATTGAAAACATTAAATGCTTAGATAAGTCAGCCCAAAACAGTTTACCTCAAAATTGTTGTCAATTCTGACATACATAACAAAATTGTCTTGCTCGGCACATAAAGACTCTGTTGCTTAGAATGAACTAAACTTGGTAACTGTTTGACTTGGCAACTATTATCTTCTCAGTAATGACTGTGCCAGATAGCTCAACCTATACTGGATAGCTCGGCTGTAGTGATGACCAGCTAAAACTGCCTAGATAAATGACTAAGTATGGGACACTAATGATCAAAAAAACTTAGAGATCAACATTACAAGGCTCAAAAGAAGAGAAAATTCCCATATCATATGTCATATGGTGAGATTCTCTTGAATAGAGAAGACATGTCCTAGATTCAGGAGTTGTAGAGACCAAGATTTTTTTACCTTTCATTTTTATGGCCCATTTTTAACTCGCGTTGAACCTAAGTATGTAGATGAAGATGATATTGATTATGATCATAAAGATTAAGGGGGCACAAATAAAGTCAATTGAATATTATGCTTCTAAAGAAGGTCGTTCAATTCATTAATCTTCTTTCCATCAAACTGATCCTTACAACATCCTAGTGTGTTATAATATATACATATTTTGACTCGTCCTTCTTAGATGATTCCAATTTGTAAGAAGAAGAAGAGAACTCATGATTTATTTGCATGAAGATGTCTCATTGGCTTACTCATTAGGCTTAGATTCTTTATTATTATACTTATATTTTCCACTTGAAGCTTTTGGATCTTTTGCAAGAAGAGCCTATGATTTGGAATACTTCAAGCCTATGTATCCCAACTTTGCTTGTTCTCTTGTGAGCTAAGATGCCATCAAGAAAATGAATTTTGTGTAGTACCAAGAGCATCCATAGTAGCACAAAATGTAGAAAATTTTATAATGAATTCAGAACAACATAGGGGGGGGTGAATCAGTTTTCCTCAGGTCTAGATGTATCAATTGAAACTTTATACCACTTTAAACAACTCAGATATACTCGACAGTGATAGCATAAGTCAACAACATAAACATGTAGTTTACTATTCAAATATAATCAGCTTGCAGAAACTTAACAGTAAAACACAACATAAACATTCACACAACTTGACACCAGTACTTAAGGTGGAAACCCAATATGAGAAAAACAACCAATAACATGCTATCAAGTTTTCACTCTTCTAAAGTGAGCTCTGTTAGGAGCCAACCCTGTTAAAGGTTACAAAACACATTGCTAAATGTGACTTGGTTAAAGGATTTAATCACCCTATTAGGAGTGGCCTTATTAGAGGGCTTTGAACATTCCACCTGAATGTCACCTTACTCGAAGGATTTATACAATGACTATTAGGTCAACCTAGTTAAAGGATTTTGACTGATACAATGGTTAGAAAGTAATCAGTAGGTATAATCTGATATATACAACTTACTTTGCAAATCTAGATCTAATTCATCTCTAATGCTAATTCACTGAGTGGCCTCCATTCTCATTTCAATCTTCAGATTTGCTTGGAAATCCGTCAAGCAAACACTTATACAACTCGTTGCTTCTCTACTCGTCCTTCTCTGCTTAGATCATGCCAATCAGTATATTAACTATGCAATCCTCTTGCATACTCCTCATTCATGAATAACCCCATGAGGTTATCTTATACCTCTTCATCTAGGTAAAATAAATCTTTGCCGCTTAATCAAGATCGTAGATCTTAGGTTAGGTCAGATCCAATGGATCTTTCCATCTTTACATTTAATTTACTTCTCCAAAGCTATCACTAATTAAATCTTTAATCCATGCATTAATTACAGTTACCCATGCATTTAAATAGTGTGGATCAATTATGCTTATCCTTAATTAACTTTTACATATCCCAATAAAATCAACTATGTTGGCCAGAGATCTCAAATCTTAACAATTACAAAAATATTGTCGCCGGCCAACACTGTGTTCCTCGGCAATTTGCTGACACTCGGTCGACACTTGAAATTATGCTCGGCATATACTAGTTCTCAGTTGACACAAACTTGCTCAGCATAAACTATTCTTCGTAACCTGTCATCAAAAGATAAACAACACATTACTTTGCCAATGTGCCAACTGATCAAGTACCCTTGTGATTTCCCATAACTCAACCATTTCACTTGGTCTTCTTGTTAAATCTCCTTCATCAATCAATAGATATGGTACTCAAATAGATAACAATAGTCTCACCAATTAAAGTTTGACATCAATGAAAAAACAACAATTGTTTCTATTGTAGTTTTTCAACAATCTTTCCAACAATCTCCCTCTTTGGCATTGATGGCAACACCAAACAATAAAACAATAATTTTACATAGTTACCATACAATCCAAAAATTTAGCATGTGTTCCTTGATATGAACAATTTTTCCTTAATGTCTTTAGCTTCATTCTGATTCTCATCTTGTAAATCATTACTCCATCTGTGCCTTTAATCACATTGATATCTTTTCTTCTTTCTAGTTATGTTCATCTATAGACTCCCTCTTTAAATAAACTCTCCCTTTATCTTTAAGTATAGTAAACTCTCCATTTTTCAGTAAACTTATCCATCTTTGACAACAATGCCAAAGACATTGACATCTTCATCATGCAGATTCTTCTATTCTAAAATCCGTATAATGTTGTTCATGTCGTCTTACTTATGACTAATCCTCTTTTATGTTCAAGTCTTACTTTCACAGCTTTAGGCAGCATCCTAAAGTGTGACTGCCTATGCATCAATGTGTCAAATATTTTGAGTATAACATTTGATGCAACAGTACCATTCTGAACTAATTATCCTCAGTTAGGGGAATCACCCCTAATTTACCTCGCAGATACTCATGAGCATCCTTGGGTAGTTCCTTTGTAAATATGTATGCTAACTATTCTTTAGTATTCACATATTCCAGTCTCACTTCCTTTTTCTAAACTAGCTCTCTCAAGTAATGATACTTGATAGCTATATGCTTTGTCTTAGAGTGCATCACAAGGTTCTTAGAAATATTAATGGCACTCGTGTTATCACAATATATGACAACTAGTTCTATGATCTCTTCTTTCATACCTTTCAGGAGTATCTTCAACCACACAATATTAGAATAATTAATTGTTGTTGTCACATACTTGGATTCAGCTGTAGCTTGTGAGGTGTAATTATATTTCTTGATTGTCCATGAAACCAATCTTTTTTCCTAGAAGAAATGCTCCACCTGTGGTGATTTTCCTGTCATCTACATTTCCATCCCAATCAGATTCAGTGTAAAATCTAAGTTCAAACTTATCATTCCTTTTGTAGTATAGACCATATTCATCTATTCCTTTCAAATATCTCAAAATCCTTTTTACTTCCATCATATGAGTTTCCTTAGGATTGGCAAAAAATATTGCAACAATACCAATAGCCAGTGCAATATTAGGTCTACTGTGTACAACATATTGCAGCTTTCCAATCATTGATCTGTAAAGGGTTTGATTCACTTCTTTTGTATCATCATTTTTTGTTAACTTCTATCTAGTAGCCATGGGTGTACTCACTGGTTTTGAATCTTCCATTCCAAAAGCTTTTAGTATCTCCTTGACATATTTTGATTGAGTAATATAGATACTGTTCTTCATCTGATATATTAGTAAGCCAAAAAAAAAATTTATCTCACCAAACATAGACATTTCAAATTCAGTTTGCATCTCTTTTGAAAATGCTTGGCATAACACATCTTTACCACTAAATATAATTTCATCAACAAAAATTTCAGCCTATAAAGTACCTTTACATTGCTCTGTCTTCAAATACAGATTGTTGTTGTCATTGGTTCTTGAAAATCCAATCTTTACCAAATAATTGTGCAATCTCTCATACCATGCTCTTGGTGCTTGCTTCAATCCATATAGTGCTTTGTGTAAATTGAAAACCATGTTCCTCTTAGTTGGGTCTACAAATCCATCATATTGTTCAATATACACTTCTTCTTCTAATATCCCATTTAGGAATGTTGACTTCACATCCATCTGATAAACTTTAAAACCTTTATAGGCTGCATATGCAAGTAATTTTCTTACTCCTTCCAATATTGTAACTGGGGTGAATATTTCTCCATAATAAATTCCTTCCTCTTTTGCATAACCCTTGCATACCAGTCTAGCTTTGTTTCTTGTTACCTCTCCATGTTCATTCAGCTTATTTCTTGTATAGTCAGAAAATGGAAGCACTTCCATTTTAGAATTGTTTAGCCTTCTGAGTAAGTGGTTTGGGGTCATGAAAAGCACCTTGAAAGGGTTCCTGATCTTGACATGGCTTCCCCCTTGTTCTATCCTTCTTTCCACTCCTATTTAGCCTGATATATGCATTCTGAACTGTAGATTGGTGATTCTGGGCTTCAGGGTTAGGGTCAACCTTTTAGGTCTATGTCGACCTCAACCCTAACCTAGGTCAAGGTCAACCTCAACCTTGACCCAGGGTTCAAATCCTGGGGTCTCATAGTTTTTGGATGTCAGCCTTTGTAAAAAGTATTTCCCGCTTCTAGGTCAGTTGTTTCAAGTTTCAAAGCATTGATTCCTAAATTATATTTAATATAGGTCCTCTCCTAGGGGTAAAGGCTTTAATGGAAATTTAATCCTCCTATGTAGGCCTCCTTAGAAGATTGTGCTCCAATTTCATATAAAAGGGAAGCTTTCTCTCTCATTTTCTCTAAGAAGCATTACAAATGATAACCATCATCAAGAGAACTATCTTCAAGGGTGATTCAAGCAAGCTAAGGAGAAAGATTTCAAAGAAATCATTCATCCATTCAAGCATCCATTTTCATGAAGGAGATCCATTGGAGGCCATTGAAGGATTCAAGCTACATAGTGCCCTTTTGGTGATCTCTCCATCCACCTTCTTCCAAGCCTATTCCCAAATTCAAGAACCCATTCAAGACTTGGTGTTGGAGATCTACAAGCAAGAGATTGAATACATCCTACCTTTCTATATCCCACATTTTGAAGCATACTTGTGGATTCAAGGATTCAAATCCGCCACAAGGACTTTTTCAAGCAAGGTGAATTTATGCATTTACTTTGTCTATTTCTGCAATTTCAATTACATATATTTAAGGTTAATTCCAAAACCGGGGTTCGACCAAGGCAAACCCCTCCCCCACAACAAACAATCCCCTTTTTCTTGCAGGTATAGGTTTAGGATTACAGTTTTGAGACCAAATCTGGATACCCTTTTCGGCTTTCTTTTGAATGGCACAAACAGATTCTCTGTCAGACCTGTACAGGTCAGGGTCAACGTTATTAGGTCAGGGTTGACATTTGTGGGTCAAGGTCGACCTTTTTCATAAGACGACATCAGAACAGAAAAATATTTCTAGGTTTTGTTCATCTCTGCATTCTGGTTTGGGATCAACTATCATTTTTTCAAGAAATAGTCTATAGACCTTAGAAAACAGCATTCTTTGATCTGTAATATTTCAAGGTTAGTGCATTTCTCCCATTTCTTCAATTACTGTCATATATCATATCTATACATATAATTAACAGAATTTAAGGTGTCCTTGTTATTCTCTTTTTCAAATAGTTGATTCATTTGTGCATTAGCCCTTCCTTTGGGTTGATCAACTTGGATCTTCCATTTGTGCATTTGGGAATAGAAGTGGAACATCTTATCTTCTCCCTAATCACAATTACAATACATAATCAATACAATTCAATTAAATATAAAGTAGGGTTAAGGAAATCAATATACTCTAAGCAAATCAAACAACAATTAACAAATAATCTCCTTATCCCCTATTTCATATATTACATTTTGGTGAACCCGCAATAGAAAACTCTTTCTTTTTGGTGTTAGATTTACATTGTTTATGCTAGATCTTGCATTTTCTTTCAAATTGCATTTAAATTCCATTGACCAAAATTTTGTGTTAGTTCATTTGCATTGTATTGGTGTATGAGCTTTACTACATCTAGTCCTACTTATAGTATCCCGGTTAGAAGAAGCTACAGACTTATGGGTTCCTTTGATCCTAAGTCTTCCTCTCCTTTCCTTAGGATCCCGGATGATAATTTGATAACTCATGATTCCAATCCTTCTATGGAGCATAACTCTTCTCACTCATCTCATGATGAAGATGATGCTTTAAGAGTTCCTCCTAAACAAGTGCAAAATCTTTCAACCAAACTTGATAAAATGGGAAATTGGCTTATCCAAGAAAACCATAATCAAGATTCTATCCAAGCTATAGAGGCTCTTAAGAAAGTTCTCCATGATAATGATCAAGGTATTAATTTCTTACGTACTATTACTCATCTTGTGAATTTAAATGTTAAATCTTTAGCTCAAGAAGCTCAAGAGTTAGGAGTCACACCTATTGTCACTAGTGTAGGACCTTCTTCTATTCCTCTACCTAGTATTCCTACTTACACTCCTCCTTTGATAACAACTTCTCTCCCAAGCTCACCTATCCTTGTGAGTGCTCCACCAATATCTTTACCTACCTCACAACCTTCATATCATAGTGTGCCTTTTACTTATACTAATCCTCTTCCAACTATGGTTCCTAATGCTCCACCAGTTGTTTTTTCTATTCATGCTGCTTCTTACACTTTTCCTAGTGTTCCTAATATTTCTATGCCACTTGTTTCCTCTAATGATTCTACAATTATTAGTTTGGCTCAAACTATGTCATCTTTACAATAACAACTTGCATCTTTAACTCAATCTAAATTTAGCATTCCTACATGTGATATGGGTAGTCCTTTATCC
>MU224242.1:289777-329673 GCA_018584345.1 Thuja plicata
CTCCTTTACCAAGAGTTTGTGTTGAGCTCATACTCTTGCTAAAGTGGGGGCTAAATGTATAGTCAGAAAATGGAAGCACTTCCATTTTAGACTTGTTTAGCCTTTCAAGTAAGTGGTTTGGGGTCATGAAAAGCACCTTGAATGGGTTCTTGATCTTGACATGGCTTCCCCCTTGTTATGTCCTTCTTTCCACTCTTGTTTAGCCTGATTTCTGCACTCTGAACTGCAGACTGGTGATTATGGGCTTCAAGGTTAGGTTTGACCTTTTAGGTCTATGTTGACCTCAACCCTGACCTAGGTCAATGTCGACCTTGACCCTGACCTAGGTCAAGGTTGACCTTGACCTTAACCTAGGGTTTAAATCTCGGGGTCTCACAGTTTTTAGATGTTGGCCTTTGCAAAAATATTTCCCGCTTTTGGGTCGGCTATTTCAGGTTCTAAAGCGTTGATTCCTAAATTATATTTAATATAGGTCCTCTCCTAGGGGTAAAGGATTTAATGGAAATTTAATCCTCCTATGTAGGCCTCCTTAGAAGATTGTGCCCTAATTTCATATAAAAGGGAAGCTTTCTCTCTCATTTTCTCTAAGAAGCATTACGAATGATAACCATCATCAAGTGAACTATCTTCAAGGGTGATTCAAGAAAGCTAAGGAGAAAGATTTCAAAGCAAGAATTCATCTATTCAAGCATCCATTTTCATCAAGGAGATCCATTGGAGGCCATTGAAGGATTCAAGCTACATAGTGTCCTTTTGGTGATCTCTCCTTCCACCTTCTTCCAAGCCTATTCCCAAATTCAAGAACCCATTCAAGACTTGGTGTTGGAGATCTAAAAGCAAGAGATTGAAGACATCCTACCTTTCTACATTCCACATTTTGAAGTATACTTTTGGATTCAAGGATTCAAATCCGCCACAAGGACTTTTTCAAGCAAGGTGAATTTATGCATTTACTTTGTCTATTTCTGCAATTTTAATTACATATATTTAAGGTTAATTCCAAAACCGGGGTTTGACCAAGGAAAACACCTCCCCCACAAAAAATAATCCCCTTTTTCTTGTAGGTACAGGTTCAAGATTGCAGTTTTGAGACTAGATCTAGATACCCTTTTCGGCTTTCTTTCGGACGACGTGAACAGATTCTCTGTCGGACCTGTGCAAGTCAGGGTCGACATTATTGGGTCAAGGTTGACATTTGTGGGTCAAGGTCAACCTTTTTCATAAGATGACATCAGAACAAAAAAATATTTCTGGGTTTTGTTCATCTCTACATTTCGGTTTGGGATCAACTGTTAGTTTTTCCAGAAATAGTCTATAGACCTCAGAAAACAACATTCTTTGATCTGCAATATTTCAAGGTTAGTGTGTTTCTCCCATTTCTTCAATTACTATCATATATCATATCTATACATATAATTAATAGAATTTAAGGTATCCTTCTTGTTATTCTCTTTTCCAAATAGTTGAATCATTTGTGCATTAGCCCTTCCTTTGGGTTAATCAACTTGGATCTTCCATTTGTGCATTTGGGAATAGAAGAGGAACATCTTATCTTCTCCCTAATCACAATTACAATACACAATCAATACAATTCAATTAAATATAAAGTAGGGTTAAGGAAATCAATATACTCTAAGAAAATCAAACAACAATTAACAAATAATCTCCTTATCCCCTATTTCATTTATTACATTTATGAATACCCACTTAGTGCCAATTACATTTTTTTCATTCAGCCTAGGTACAAATGTCCAATTCTTGTTCTTCTCAATCTTTTCAATTTCTTCATTCATGGCTTGTATCCAATCTTCATTGTCTAAGGCATCTTTTATTGTTTTGGGCTCATAATCACATAGCAAGCATGTACCATCTCTCAACTTACTTCTTGTCATAACTGTAGAATCCTTGGATCCTATGATTTGATCAAATTTGTGGTGCCTCCTCACATACTTTTCTAGAGTATATTCTTGTCTTGCTTCATATTCATTATTCTCATTTAATTCAGGTAGATTCTGTGACTCAGAATCTCCATCAGGTAGCTCGGTAATTACCTCATGTTGCCCGACATCCTCATTTTGTGACTCGACAGGTGCTAGCTATTGCTTGGCAACCTTATTCTCAGGTTTAGGTAATGTATTAGAATCTTCCTCATCTAGATAGATAAATGATTTGTAACTCTTAGGTTCCTGTGTGCTTTCAGCTTCATTTCTTTCTGCATACTCATCAATTCTAACATTTGCACTTTCCACAATTTTGTTAGTGTTAGAATTTAAACACTTATATGCTTTACTCTTAGTTGAATAACCAATAAATATGTCTTCCTCACCTTTAGCATCAATTTTTCAATTTCTTTTATCCTTCAATATGAAACATTTGCTTCCAAAAACTTTGAAATATTTTACATTAGGTGCATATCCATACCAAAGCTCATAAGGTGTAGCAGTAGTACCTTTCTTGACTTGTACTTTGTTCAAGTTATAGACTGTTATACTTACAGCTTCTCTCCAATATTTTTGTGCAACATTTTTCTCCATCATTAATGTTCTAGCACAATCCATGATATATCTATTTCTTCTCTCAGCAATACCATTCTATGGTGGTGTTCTATGTGCGGACATCTATCTTTTTATCCCTCAGTCATTGCAGAACCTATTAAACTCATTAGAGATAAACTCACCTCCTCTGTCAAATCTCAAACATTTCAGACTTTTACCTATCTCCTTTTCAAATTTTTCCAAGTACCACTTAAATAACAGGAATGCATCAGATTTTTCTTTAAGAAACATAACAGTCATCATTCTTGAGTAATCATCAACAAATAGAATGAAATATATATATATATATATATATATCCATAGTAACTTTTCTCACCAATGGGACCACAAAGGTTAGTATGTACTAATTCCAGAATTTCCTCAGAAGTATGAGTCTTGCTCTTGAAACTAGATTTAGTCATCTTTCCCAATTGACATTGCTTACACATTGCATTTTCAGGTTTCTTTAATTTAGGTAGCTCTCTAACCTTTTTCAATTTTCTTATGCTTACCAAGTTATCAAATTTTGTATGACACAACCTTTTATGCCATAACCAAACATCATTATATTGTACAAACAAGCATGTCTCTTCAGCTAAATCTAGATAGAATAAGTTACCTTTTGTTTTCTCACCACTTCCAACTAGTTCTCTAGTGGCATCATAGATCTTTGCCTTCTTGTGATGGAATTCAACTTTGTAACCAGAAGTATTCAGTTGTGCAACACTCAATAAATTATAGTTAAGATCCTCAACCCAATATACATTGTCACATCTGATCTTGTCAGTCAAGTTAATTGATCCTTTCCCTTTAACAAGACATGGTTCATCATTACCAAATTTAACATAACCGCCATTACACTGATCTAGGGTCTCAAATTTATCTTTTTCACCAGTCATGTGATGTGAAAAACCACTGTCAATAATACAACGGTCACCTTTACTCATATAAGAAATTAATTCAGTTTTCTCATCATCATCAGAATCATCTTTCATAGAAACATACACAACTTCTATATCATTTTCATCAGATTTGTTAGAATCATTGTCAGAAGCTTCTTTAGCTATATAGAAAGATTTCTTACCTTTTTCTTTGTAATCCTTATACTTTTTGAAGTTTTGGTCATCCTTTCTGTCTTTGTACTTATTTTCTCTTCTTTCATCTTTATCATTCTTATCAAGACATCTAGCAGCAATATGACCAACATTGTTACATGAAAAACAAATGATAGGAAGTTTACCTTTGAATTTTCCTTTTCCTCTAGATAGTCTTCTTGCCATAAGTGCTTCAAGTTCTTCCAGATCATCATTAGTAGTGTCATTGTCATTGTTCACACATTTCTTTCCTTTCTTTGATTTGTTAAGGACCAACTGGGATCTAAATGCAGATTCAATAGCTTGTGGAGTGTATTTGTCAAAATTTGACATTTCAAATGCAGTAAGTCTGCCTACCGGACCTTCCAAAGTCAAATTATTATTAGGAGAACATCTTAACTCTTGAATTGCAGAGACTCTAATAGCATATATAGGACAAAGTGTTCTCAATACCTTTCTCATAATGGTGTTATCATCAATGGTTCCCTTAGCTCCTCTAATAGAATTTACAACTTCCTTTATCCTACCATAATATTGAACTATATTTTCTCCTTCTTGCATTTTCATTTCATCAAAATTACCTCTTAAACTTTCAAATTTGGCTCTTAGTACATTTGTATCACCTCCATAGATGGTTGCAAGGACATCCCACATTTTCTTTGCAGTTGTACAATTCTTTGTCTTCAAACTCATGATATTTCAGAGATGATGCAATCTCCAGCATTGCTTGTTTGTGTTCCTGATTTTCTCTTAACTGTGCAGTTGTGGTAGGTGTAGTGGGGGCTACATAATCATGTTCAACATAGTGCTTAGAAAAATAACCAATACCAGCCAAATGCAATTTCATCAAACTCTGACATGTGAGGAAATTATCTTTGTTCAACTTTGGTACCTCCTTTTTATACATCTTGAACTTTTGCTCAAAGTACCTTCAAACTATTTTCAAGAGACCAAAGCTTTGATAACAATTATTAAAATGAATTCAGAATAACTAAGAGGGGGGGTGAATCAGTTATCCTCAGGTCTAGATGTATTAATTGAAACTTTATACCACTTTAAACAACTTAGATCTGCTCGGCAGTGATAGCATAAGTCAACAACATAAATATGTAGTTTACTGTTCAAATATAATCAGCTTGCAGAAAATTAACAGTAAAACACAAAATCACACAAGTTGATACCAGTATTTAACATGGAAACCCAATATGGGAAAAACCACCAATAACATGCTATCAAGTTTTCACTCTTCTGAAGTGAGCTCTATTAGCAGCCAACCCTGTTAAAGGTTACAAAACAAATTGCTAAATGTGACCTGGTTAAAGGATTTAATCACCCTTCAGGAGTGGCCTTGTTAGAGGACTTAGATCATTCAACCTGAATGTCACCTTGCTCAAAGGATTTATACAATGACTGTTAGGTCAACCTGGTTAAAGGATTTTGACTGATACAATGGTTAAAAAGTAATCAGCAGGTGTGATCTGATATATACAACTTACTTTGCAAATCCAGATCCAATTCAACTCTAATGCTAATTCACTGAGTGGCCTCAATTCTCATTTCAATCTTCAGATCTTCTTGGAAATCTGTCAAGAAAACACTTATGCAACTCTTTGCTTCTCTGCTCAGCCTTCTCTACTTAGATCATGCCAATCAGTCAATTAACTATGCAATCCTCTTGCATACTCCTCATTCATGAATAACCCCTTGAGGTTATCTTATACCTCTTCATCTAGGTAAAATAAATCTTTGCCTCTTAATCAAGATCGTAGATCTTCGGTTAGGTTAGATCCAACGGATCTTTCCATCTTTACATTTAATTTACTTCTCCAAAGAAATCACTAATTAAATCTTTGATCTATGCATTAATTATGGTTACCCGTGCATTTAAATAGTGTGGATGAATTGTGCTTATCCTTAATTAATTTTTACATATCCCAATAAAATCAACTATGTCGGCCAGAGATCTCAAATCCCAACAATTACCAAAATATTGTTGCTCGGCCAACACTGTGTTCCTCGGCAATTTACTGATGCTTGGTCGACACTAGAAATTATGCTCAGCGTATACTGGTGCTCGGTCGACACAAACTTGCTTGACATAAACTGTTCTCAGTAAACTATCATCAAAAGATAAACAACACATTACTTATACAATGTGCCAATTGATCAAGTACCCTTGTGATTTCCCATAACTCAACCATTTCACTTGGTCTTCTTGTTAAATCTCCTTCATCAATCAATAGATATGGTACTCAAACAGATAGCAATAGTCTCACCAATTAAAGTTTGACTTCAATGACAAAACAACAATTGTTTCCATTGTAGCTTTCCAACAATCTTTCCAATAGAAACAACAATTGAATAATTAATACATATCTTAGAAAGTATATAAATAATCAATTGTTCATCCTTGTTGTTAACTCCACATTAAGAAAATTGTAGTCTAATAAAATTAAGCCAGCTGAAGAAGTCCTAAATATTATCAAAATTTGAAGGTTAAGACTCATAATTTAATTCTCCAACTTAAATCTCCTCATTTTATCTTTCTTACCAAAGAGACTATCCAAGGTAGTCCAAATTTTATCAGCATTACAAGATGTAACATGATACCTAATATTTGGAGACATATGAAAAAATAGAGTATCAAGGGTTTCATCACTCTTATCAAACTATTTTATTTTTAACTATAACCCATTTGGTTTAAAGATCTATACCAATTTTTTGTGATTATTTGCAACATCAATATTAATAATTTAATATCTATTTGTGATTTCCATTCATGATAGTTACTATTAGAATAAATGAGGGGGGGGTGAATCAATGGCCTTAAAATAATTCCAAAAATCCAACCAAAAACTTATATCTCAAATATAATATCCTCTAGTTATCTTTCACTCCATAAGGATGTATGCCATAAATAATTCTAACAAATATAAACTGCTCGGTAAGATATATTGTTTATCTTTTCTAGACTTTACTGAGTAGCAGCAAATAAACTTAGTGTTAACTGACCAATCCAGTATCACTAATGTGTAAAGAAAAATATCAATGCAATTAAAGAAATATACATTTGACACATAGATTTTGACGTGGAAGCCCTGTTAAAGAAAAAACCACTTGGGACCGATAACCCAAAATTTTCACTCTTCCGAAGTGAGCTCGGTGAAGAGCCAACCATGTTAAAGGTTACAAACACACTGTTATGTGTGACCTTGTTAGAGGATTTAAAACTAACAGTTTTTATTTTAACCTAGCACTCACTATGATGTCAACAAGAAAACCTTTTGATACTCTTGAGTATCTCAATACATTAAGGACTGTTAAATCCCACTCAGTTAAGAGATTTTCTGAATCAATGGTTAAACCGATACAGTAAATGATCTATTCAATAATACAACTTTAACTTGCAGATATTCAGATCTATTTTTATTCCAATAATACCTCTTTTGATCAATGTTCACTTTAGTTCCTTTTCTTTCATTATTTCTTCTTTCTGCTTGGTGAATGCTCTGTTCTTCAACCTGTTTGATCAGATATGCATGAAGAATTCTATCTTCACCAGAATATATTCAGAATTCCTCTTTTTCATAATGAATTCCTTCTCTCTTTATATAGACATGATTAGCCGCTCAATCTCCTTGTTTTTGTCATAGATCACTTCTTGATCCGTAAAACTTTCCATTCTTTTCTTTATCCCGTAAAGCTCTACTTTAGTTTTATTCTGTAGATCTCTCCTTGATAACTACGCTTTAAATATCTTCCATGCTTTAGTTTAACTCATCATTAAGAATAAATCAATCAATCATTCAATCTCTAAATATATCTCCTGCCAGCTAAGTAGTTTTTTCATTCTTGAACTTCAGTTCTGATCGGTCATCAACTCCAGTTAGCTCGGTCATTGACTTCAGTTATGTTCGGTAGCAAATTTATTTATGCTTGGTACTCGGTATACACCATGAAATTCTTGGTGACACTTGCTCAGTAATTCTTTCTTAGTTACTACTATGCTTGGTTTACACTATCCATCAGTGTGCACTGTCCATTGGTGTTTACTTTCACTCGGTGTATTCAGCACTTTTATATTTTACTGATAACATAAACTTTATTTCTTCAATTCTTCAAGGTTATGATAAATATGTATATGATTAATCATATAATATCAAGTTGACATCAATGAAAATACAATACATTAACTAATTTAATGTCTTGCATTCACTTTTGCAGCTCGGTGATCATCAACTTATCATCTTCAAACATTCAATCAGTTATAGTTCATCAAGTTACATGAAGTTAAAACTACATGTTTTTGTGAATCATGATTAAAAAATGTACAATAGAGGAACAAAATTAGCCCTCACACTTTACAAGCAATTAATCCCTTTGTTCGAGAGAAAATTCCACTTTTTAAAAATTTTACAATAAGATATGCACGTATAGCAATATAGCGTTAAAGTGAGACTTCAAAAATATGGACATAAATCTACAAAAAGTGCATGTATAAAACTGAAGTTCTCCTAAATACCTTCCTAATGTCGCAATATGAGCTTAAAGGCTCAAAAAATTGATTTGACTTCAACCTAAAAATTGGTACTAAATGACAAATTTGAAAAATAACCTACAGAACTATAAAATTACATATTTAACTTTTTAGTATTATTTTGTTTTACAAAAAAAAAAAAACCTATACTAGCCAAAGTTATGATGATTTAAAAAGTCAACCTTTGAGGGCTCATTGGGGAAGCTTTTGGCCCCTAAGGGCTCCCCAAATGATTGTTTGTTGACATTTTTAACACATGTAGTGAAATAATAGTGTCACCACTTGGTCAGTGACGAGGAGGTGCTTGGGTGGTGGGTGGAGCAATGATGCTCTCACTCTACTTAATGTTTAAAGCCCTTATCATTACAATATGGTTGGGAGCTAGAGTTTGGTTTGACCAAGAGTGGACAATAATAAAACCAAAACATTTAATAAAAAATTAAAGTTAAATAAAAAATAGACCATTCCATGATGCAATTATGATGTGAGAGGTTATGAGTTCTTATATAAAGGAGTAGGACTCAATTTTTTTATGGGAATATGTTGCCTGGTCAAAATATTTTTTTGGATTTTTTTCTATCAACTATGATGGGTTATGACTTATCAGCATAGTACAACATGATCTAAATAGACCATATAAATTCATACAATCTTATGGATTATACAAAAAAGCTTCTTACTAATATTCTAAATCCTCTAAAGTGGTCAAAATTTTCACATCATCCAAAAATCAAGCATTGTATATGGAAATGCGTGGGGGGGGGGGGGGGGGGGGGTTGTNGGGTTGGTTGTTGGAAGATTGTTGAGAATTTCACAGTTTGGTACTTGGGTGTGCTAACATTATAGTTTTGTCATTGATGTCAACATACTAATTGTTGGTTCAGACGATGTGTTTAATATGTTCAGAGAAGAGGATTTCAGTTGTTCATGTGATATATTGAAGATCTTGAGTTGTGATCATGTGGTATTGTTCAAAGGTGTCTGTAGGTAATTGTCGGAGGTTTGTAGAATTTTGGATGACCATTTGAGTGAGGTATGATCAAGTTTTTGGTTTTTTTTGTGAAAATTGTCTTGTGTTCAGTGGATAAGTATTTGGTTTGATGTGTCTTTTATTTGATGTTTCAAAGGATACAAAGCTGGTGGTTACATGTTGCCTTATCATTGTGTTCATAGCTAGTGTTGTTCATGATGTAGAGTATGAAAAGCTAGTGTTTGTTGTGATAGAGTTTGGTATTTTAGTGTTCTTGTTTATCAGATATAAAGATAAGTTTGGATTTTGTATTGAAGATGTTCTAGACGGTATTTATGTTTCTTGTTGGTGTTCTTGGATCGTGTAATGATCATGTTTTTTATTGAGGTGATCAGATTTGTTGTTTTGGTAGCATGTGGCATTTCTTCATTTAAGTCCTAGCCAACTTGATGGATTAACATGTTGTGACTCTTGATTTTACTTTGGTGACAAGAAATTGTGTTCATGGTTGAATATTTGGGTCATATCTAAGTCTTATCTGACTTGATTTGGATCACTTTGCAGATTGAGCATAATATTTATATCTTTTATTATAATAGGTCTTATCCAACCTAGTGGTTGATTATTATTTGTAATCGGTATAAATGAGAGATCATTTTGTAATTTTGGAGAGAGAGAGAGAGAGAGAGAGAGATGTGTGAATATAAGGAGAATTGTTGATATTAGTATTATGTATTTAAGGCAGAGTTTGTACTTTATTAGAACTGTATTGGAATTGGAGATGTTATTTTTTAGTTCAATTGTAATGGACTATATGTCCATCCTGTTGTAATTCAAGATAGATTAGTGAACCTGAATGAGGGCTAGATCTATGTTTATATTGTGATTAGTGATCTTTGGGCAGTGAGCCTGCATATTGGGTTGTAAGCCTGTGGTTGCTAGTGCATCCTTTGTTCTCTATTTTTCTATTATCTGGGCATTAATTTTATCAAAGTACATTCATCTTGTGGGTTTGATTACCACCAGGGTTTTCCCTTAACTGGGTTTCCTCGAGAACAAATCTTGGTTTTTTGTTTTATATGTTATGGATCTTTCATTACTGTTTATCTTTCATATCTAAGTGGTTAAAGTGAAATTAAATTTTTATTAGGTGTGTACAACTTATTCACCTCCCCCCTCTCTTAGTTATGCTTGCCTCCTTTTAGGCCTAACAATTGGTATCAGAGTTGAGTCCTTTTGAAGAAGCTTGACCACTTGAACGAGATCTATTATGGAAAGTATAAGAAAAAAAAGTCTAAAGTTCGATGGAAACAACTACCTGATTTGGAAGGATTAGATGATTACCTACCTGATATGCATGGGGATAGAAGATGAAAAGTAGACGATTATTGAGAAGCCTTATGACATTCTGAATGACCTAAAAAATGCTACTACAAATGAAAAGAATAAATTGAAGGAGAACATGTTAGCGAGGGAAACCTTGATCAGTGCCTTATCTGATTCATAAAATTATCGCATTTATGGATTAACGACTGCACATAAGGTATGGAAAAATTAGAAACTATTTATGAAGGTGACCCATATATTAAGCATGCTAAGTTGAAGGGATTAAAAGAAAAATATGAATATATGAAGATGAGTGAAGGTGAAACTACCTCAGTCTATTTTCAGAGAGTAAATGACATGGTTTGTGCAATCAAATATGTTGGTGGTACCTTGACATAAAATGAAGTTGTAGACAAGATTCTGAGATCCTTTCTTGCATGTTACAGTGAGAAATTTGTTTCTATTGAGGAATTTAGAACTATAAGAGACATTTCAAGAGAAGCTTTGGCAGGTATACTTTGTGCCTATGAGATGAATACACTTGGTAAGGAACTTTCAAAGGTTGAGACTAAATTTAAAGTCAATGTGACTAAGTATGAACAGGGATAAAACTCTACAAAGATAAAATTCAAACACTATGTTAAATATTGGGAAGAGATCATGGAGGAAGAAAGGAAGGTTTATTAAATTGAGTCTTTGATTATGACACGACTACCTAAGGGCTTCGGTAAGTATGAAGAAAGGTTACCTTTGAAATGCTCCAATTGTAATAAGATTGGACATATTGCATCCAGATGTCCAAACAAAAACTCCAAGGATTTAGAGAAAAATCTAAGAAATATCATCCTAAGGGTCATAAAATGTTTTATGTTGCTGAAGAAGGTGTGACTAATGATGATTTTTTTTCTAGTGAGGAATAAATTGTGTTTATTTCTATTAAAGAAGATAAACCTAATGAAGAAAAAGCATTAGTTTCACGAGTTGTTAAAAGAGATGAATGGGTCATTGACAGCAGATGCTCACATCATATGAATGGTGATAAAGATAAGTTTGTGAAGCTTTGGGACTATAATGGTGGTATTGTTAGATTCGGTAACAATGCTCCCTATTTGATTAAAGGAAAATGATCTATTACTCTTGATGGTAAAAACAATATTGATGATGTGTTGTATGTTGAAGGTTTAATTCATAATTTTTTGAGTGTTCGACAACCATTGGATAAAGGTTACAAATCAGAATTCATGGATGGAATATGCAAGATCATTGGAAGTATAGGAAAGATTATTGCATCAGGTACACAAACTGTTGGTAATCTATTTCATTTAAAAATTCTTGAGAGTAAATGTTTGATTGCTAAAATTGATGACAGTTGGTTATGGCATATAAGATTTTTTCATGTGGACTTTGAAAATATGGTGAAAGTTAGCGCTACTAATGTTGTAAGAGATTTTCCTAAACTGATTAAGCCTAACAACACGTGCAAAGAATGTCAATTGGGTAAACTGACTAGATCTACTTTTAAGAATAAGGCATGCTCTTCAAATGGAGTGTTAGATTTGGTACATACAGATCTATGCGGTCCTACTAAGACAAGAAGATATTGTGATGATACATATTTTATGTTGCTTATTGATGACTATTCAAAGATGATGTGGGTTACATTTTTGAAAGAGAAATCAGAGGCTTTTTAGAAATTTTAGATATTCAAGATGATGATAGAAATAAAATCTGTAAAACGATTAAAGTGCCTAAGATTGGAAAGTGGTTGAGAATTTACATCTGGTGAGTTTTATGCATTTTGTGAAGAACATGGGATAAAGAGAAAGACTTATGTTACACGAACCCCACAACAAAATGGTGTTGCAGAGTGAAGGAATAGGACTATCCTAGACATAGATAGGAATATGATAATTGAAGGAAAAGTTCCACATATCTACTAGAGAGAAGCGGTGTGCACCACAGTATATATTCTGAACTAAGTACATATTAGGAAAGGAATCGGTAAGACTCCTTATGAACTATGGTATGGTCATATTCCTACAATAAAATACTTTAGAATTTTTGGAAGTAAATGCTACATTAAGAGAGATGAGGATATTGGAAAGTTTGATCCTAGAAGTGATGAAGGAATATTTCTTGGGTATTCTACAAAGAGAAAAGCATATAAATATTATAACTATAGATCAAAGAATATTGTTGAAAGTGAAAATGTTAGATTTGATGAGAATGTGCAGAGATCAGAAAGAACATGCTAGTATGACATATTTGAAGAAGACAATCAGATTATGGAAGTGCAAAATCAGAATTGGGATGGACCAGAACAACAAAAAGAAACTATGGAAAATAAAGTGGATATTGATACTGAATAGTCTTCTACATAGACTACACCAAAAACTCCATGGTATGTAAATATTAATCATTTTGAAGATGTCATTATTGGTGACAAGAATAGAGGTGTTCAAACTAGAGGAAGAATTTCTAGGGATGAAATATGTTTGTTATCTAAATTTGAGCCTAAAGATGTAAAAGAAGAATGTAATGATGAGATTTGGATGAAATCAATGAGAGAAGAACTTGATCAGATTGAACAGAACAAGATCTAGATTCTTGTTCCTAGACCTACTGCCAAGAATGTGATCAGTACTAAATGGGTATTCAGAAGCAAGCTAAAAGAAGATGGTAAAGTGGTTTGGAACAAAGTAAGATTGGTATGCAAATGATATTCACAGGTGTAAGGTATTGAATTTATAGAGACCTTTTCTCCTCTATCTAGATTTAAAGTTGTTAGATTACTTCTTGCATATGCAGCTTACAGAAAATTGAAAGTCAATCAGATGGATGTTAAGTTTGCATTCTTAAATGGTGAGCTAGAGGAAGATGTTTATATTGAGCAGCTTGGTGGTTTTAATTTAACTAAGGAAGGGGATATGTTTTGTAAATTGAATAAATATTTGTATGGATTAAAGTAAGCTCCTAGAGCCTGGTATGCCAAATTGGACAGGCATTTGACAAAGATTGGTTTCAACAAAGGTATTGCAGAAGATAACTTATATTTTAGAATGATTGATGATAATATCTTGATTGCTGAAGTATTTTTTGATGATATTATATTTGGTGGTAATGACGAGTTGAGTAGAATTTTTTCTGATGAAATGAAAAAATAATTTGAGATGTCTATGATAGGTGAGATAAAATTATTTCTTGGATTGAAAATAACAAAGTTGGGTAAAGGAATTTTTATTACACAGTCCAAGTATGTAAGAGAATTGTTGAAGAAATTTGGTATGGAAGATTCAAAACCAGTGGGAACTCTTGTGCTTACTGGTTGCAAGTTAACTAAGGATGATGATTCCCCTTGTGCTAATCAAACATTATACAGGTCTATGATTGGAGGATTGCAATATCTAACTCATTCTAGAATAGCCATATCAAATGTTGTTAGAATTTCTGCAAGATTTCAACTTGAACCAAAGGAATCACATCTAGTTGTTGTTAAGAGGATTTTGAGATACTTGAAGGGTACACTTGACTAAATATTATGGTATGAGAAATATGATGACTTTACTCTATGTGCATACACTAATGTTGATTGTGCAGGTAATGTGGATGATAGGAAAAGTACTAGTGGAGGTGCATTCTTGTTGGGTAAGAGACTAATTTCTTGGACTAAATCTATTATTGAGGCTGAGTATGTTACTACTGCAATAAATTGTAATCAAGTTGATTGGATGAAGTAAATATTTAAGGATATAAGGATAACAATTGATGAACCTATTGTTATTCACCATGATAACTCTAGTTTTATAAATATCTCAAAGAATCATGTGTTACATTCAAAGACAAAGAATATTTCTATTAAGTATCATGTCTTAAAGGATAAAGTCAGTGAAAAGGAAGTGAAATTTGGATTTGTGTCTACTAAGGAACAAATTTTTGATATATTTACAAAGCCTTTACTGAAGGATACATTTGTGTATCTCAAAGAGAAGCTTGGGGTGATAGCCCCTCCTGATTAGAACTAATGATTCTGAGGATGGCATCAGTCCATAAAATCTATCAGAATATCATTCACTCGATTGATGAGTTTGGGGACTACTCCTTAGGGGGAGCATTCTTATGGTTATTATGAATTTTCCTATTTTTTCCTTTTGAGGTGAGTTTAGTTCTTTTTGATATCTTTGGTCCTTTTCCATTGATGTCAAAGGGGGAGAGATTGTTTGAAAAATAGAGGTGATTATGCTTGGGAGAGATTGCATTGAAGATGGATACTCATAGTGATCAAATGGATCTATTAATGTCTTTGTGCATTGATCAGTTTTTCACTTTGCATATTGTCATCAACTCCAAAGGGGGAGATTGTTGGAATATTGGTGAGCATGTCTACGTTTGATACTTGGGTGTGCTGAAATTAATGTTTTTTCATTGACGTCAACATACTAATTGTTGTTTCAAATAGTGTGTTCAGTATGTTTAGTGAAGAGGATTTCAAGTGTTCATGTGATATATTGAAGAACTTGAGTTGTGATCATGAGGTATTGTTCAAAGGTGTCTATAGGTGATCTACAGAGGTCTGTAGAAGTTTGGATGATCATTTTAGTGAGGTATGATCAAGTTTTTGGTTTCTATTGTTACAGTGTTCATGTGTTCAATGGATGAGTATTTGGTTTGGTATGTCTTGGATTTTATGTTTCAAAGGTTGTGAAGTTGGTGGTTACATGGTGTCTTATCATTGTGTTCATTTCTAGTGTTGTTTATGATTCAGAGTACACAAAGTTCAATATTTTAGTATTCTTTTTTACTAGAGATAAAGATGAGTTTGGATTTCGTATTAAAGATGTTTTGGATAATATTCCTACTACTTGTTGGTGTTCTTGGATTGTGTGATGATCATGTTGTTGATTGAGGTGATCGGATTTTTTGTTTTGGTATCATGTTAGTGTTTCTTCATTTAGGTCCTAGCCGACTTGATGGAGTAACGTGTTTTGATTCTTGATGTTTCTTTGGTGACACACAATTGTGTTCATGATTGAATATTTGGGTCATATCTAAGTCTTAGCCGACTTGATTTGGATCACTTTGTAGATTGATAATAAAGTTTATATATTTTATTGTAATAGGTCTTAGCCAAACTAATGGTTAATATTCTTTTTAATCAGTATAAATGAGAGATCATTTTGTAATTTTGAAGAGAGACATACATGTGTGAATATAAGGAGAACTGTTGATATTTGTATTCTACATTTAAGGTAGAGTTTGTACTTCATTGGAACTATATTATCATTGTAGATTCAATTTTTTAGTTTCGTTGTAATGGACTGTATGCCTACCCTTTTGTAATTGAAGATAGATCGGTGAACCTGGCTAAGGGCCAGATCTATGATTATATTGTGAGCAGTGAGCTTTGGGTAGTGAGCTGCAGATTGGGTTATAAGCCTATGGTTTCCAGTGCATCCTTTGTTCTCTATTTTTCTCTCGACCGAGAATTACTTCTAGCATAGTACACTCATCTTGTGGGTTTGATTCCCACTGAGGTTTTCCCTTAACTAGTTTTCCTTGATAACAAAACTTGGTGTTTTATGTTATATGTTTTGGATCTTGCATTACTATTTATATTTTAGATCTAAGTAGATAAAGTGAAATTAAATTATTATTAGGTGTGTACAACTGATTCAACCCCCCCCCCCCCCCACTCTCATTTTTTCTTGACTCCATTTGGGCCTAACAGGGGTGAGAGTGGGCCTTCAAGACTCAACTGTGAGATTTCCCCCCCCAAAATGCACATTGAAAATATTCATGCCCAAACCAACCTAATATTTGAGGAGTTCACAACTTTGAAGCTTTGATACCAAGTAGGAGTTGAATGTGAAATTCTCACATTCCAAGCTCCCTAAAAAAAAAATCCTTCCATAAGAAAGTAAATGACAAGAACAAATTTCTTGGTCATATATACTTGAATGATGAAAATGTACATAAGAAGCCTTGCTTAGAAAGGCAACGTAGAGGGATATGATTGAACAGGATTGTGACATGTGTATTAATCTTATGTTATGAAACAAATAACTTAAAAAATTATTAGATGACCTAGGAAACAATTATTAAATGTCATAAGATAGATACTAACTTGTGAAAAGTAAGACTTTCTAGAAAGATTCCTTAGGACCTAAGTTAAGGATGTATATAGGTCCCCACTAAGGAACTACTTAGGCTCAAGACCTTATTTATTTTTTATATCTATACCATTTTAATGGATTTTAGGCATTTTTTAGTCTTAAATTTACAAGAATACTAAGAGGGGATGAATAAATATTCCTTAGATATCTGATAATTTCACTTCTTTAACTCAAAAAACAACATTCATTAGATTACCGATTGATAGGAAAGTGAGATTTAACCAAATAAACATAACCACCACAAATTATACAACACATAACATACAGATTTTCATGTGGAAACTCAAATGGGTGAAAACCATAGTGGAAGTGAGGACCCAGTAATAATGTACTCTTTTGAAGTACACCTTATAAGGAGTTTAACCATGTTAGGAGTTTACAAAGACACTGTTAGGTGTCACCCAATTATGAGATTTTCCTCTAGACCTGTTAGGAGATTTTCCCTATTAGGAGTAACTCTGTTAGGATATTTAAGACTTGATTTAATGAGCCACTCTGTTAGGATATTTACAAACAAGACCTATTAGGATCTACCTAGTTAAGGGATTTACAACATAAAACCTGTTAGGGTAACTTGATCTAGAAATAGAAACTCCTTTACTTGATCAGATCCGCTATAACATAATCATTCTCTTCTCAAAAATTTTAGGAATACCCTATCTTGATCATACCATCACACCAAAAATCCACATGCATAAATCTTTTGATTTCATGAGATAAGTATCACTTCTTAAGCCCTAAACAACCACTGACCCAAATCTCACCTAACACATTTGAAATTACTTTTCTAGTCTTGGTTCTTAGATAAATCACACAAAAATACACATCCCAATATAAATAAATTATCTACCAAAAAGATCAGCCTCAAGATACACCCTTACAACTAATTTTATCAAAAATAGTCAAACACATTTTAACCAACTAAGCCTACATCCTGATAAAACATCTACCTCAATCAAAGAAATGAAAATTTATCACCACAAATAAATCTAGACACATCAGTATAATAGATGGAACCTAAATGAAACATAAAAACTTGATCATTGATCGTCAATCAAAGATCTTACCATCAGAAGCTTAGGAACATTGTCACCTTTTACTGAAACAACTCATGTAACCTTAAATCATTATTTCCTATCACCCAAATTAGTTGTGGTTGTAACAATGAACTCAACATAGTATCAAAAACATCATCCTACGATCACACCACCTAACTCATAGATTTGACAAACTAATCAAATCACTCATTGTCAGTCACAGACTATTATAGCAGTTGCCCTGTCAAACAATAATCAACCATAACTTGCACAAATCAAACATTCAATAGTTGTAATTATACAATTAGCATTTAGAGATGTTCTTTGGTCTCCCTTAAGGATCGTGACCACTGAAAATACTTGTAACACCTTTTTCATCCTTCTTACATACTTGGAAACACACTAAGAACACTAGGTCAATACTTGACATCAATGACAATACAATAACTAATCATCACAATACCAAATATGTACCATAACATCATCAGTTACGCTAACAATATCCCCCTTTGGCATTGATGGAAACCCAACAATCTTCTCAATCAGATAACCTTCTCTTCTTGTGTTCTTGCACTGAATCTTCATCACTAAATATGTGTCTCCCCCTTTCACACTCTCTTAGATATGTCTAATGTGTCTACATGCCACTTTCCATTACTTCTCTCCCCCTTTGATAGCAATGCTACAAAATATGTCATACCATTGATCAATTCACCTCCAACAAATAATAAGTACCTTCATAAAAAATCAATAAATGCTCCCCTTAAGGAGTAGCCCCCTATTACATCAATCTAACAGAAGATTTACAATACACAACATTGTACTGATGCAACATCATCACTTTAATTCTTCTCAGGTAGGGGAATGACCCCCAACTTTCCTCTTAGATACTCAAATGTATCCTTAGGCAATGGCTTTGTAAAAATATTTTCAACTTGCTCCTTAGTTGGCACATATTCCAACTGTACCTCCTTCTCTTGAACCTTCTCTCTAAAAAAAGGTACTTAATTACAATATGGTTGGTCTTAGACTGCATCATAGAGTTCTTGGATGTGTTTATAATACTATTATTATCACAATAGATAACCACTGGTTTAGTTACCTTCTCCTTAATTCCTTCCAACAATTGTTTCATACAAGCAACTTGAGTGCAATTAATAGCAGCAACAACATATTTTGCCTTAGAAATAGATTGTGAAATATAATTATGCTTCTTGCTAGTCCATGAGACAAGTCTTCCACCAAGAAAGAAAGATCATCCACTTGTGTTCTTCCTATCATCCACATTACCTTCCAAGTCTGCATCAGTGAACACACTCAAAGTAAAAACATCTTTGTGATCATACCAAAGATCATAGTTTGTAGTCCCTTTTAGATATCTAAAGATTATCTTCACTGCCACCATATGAGATTCCTTTGGATTAGATTGAAATTGCAACAATCCCAACTTCATGTTCTATATCAGGCCTACTATGAATAATATAGTGCATCTTACCGATCATAGATTTGTATAATGTTGCATTCACCTCTTTAGAATCATCCCTTAGATATCTTACAACCGGTCACCATAGGGGTCCCAACCAATTTATAATATTCTAACCCAAAAGCCTTGAACACTTCCCTCACATACTTTGACTAGTTGATGTAGATTCCATTACTAAGCTGAGATACCTGCAAACCAAAAAATTATTTAATCTCTCCAAACATTGACATATCAAATTCTTTCCTCATTTCTTCTGAAAATGCAATGCTCATCTCATCATTCCCACCAAAAATGGTGTTATCCACAAAGACTTCACTAATCAAAAATCAGTCATCCTTCTCAAACTTCAAGTAAACATTACTATCCTCACTTTTCCTAATGAAAATGATATGATCAGATATGAGTGGAGTCTCTCATACCATTCTCTTGGTACCTACTTCAATCCATAAAGTGCCTTCTACAAATTACACACCAAGTCCTTATCTTCTGATAGTCATCAAGTTGTTCTATCTAAACTTCCTCTTCCATAATTTCATTCAAAAATGTAGATTTGGCGTCCATCTGAAAAACTTTAAAACCTTTAAAAGAAGCATAGGCTAGCAAAATTCTCACTTCTTTAAATCTAGCCACTAGTGAAAAAGTATCCCCTTAATCCAAGCCTTCTTCTTGTGAATAACCCTTAACCACAAGTCTCGCATTATTCCTGACCACTTCACTAGCTTCATTGAGTTTATTCTTGAAAACCCACTTAGTTCCTATCACATTCTTATCAACAGTTCTTGGAACAAGTACCCAAGTGTTGTTCTTCTTTATTTGATCTAACTCTTCTTCCATGGATTTAACACAATCATCACTTGTCAATGCATTTCTTACAATTTTAGGTTCATATTCAGTAATCAGACATGTGCTTTCTCTAACCTTTCTTCTAGTCTGAACATCAACATTCTTATCCCCAATAATTTGACCAGTGGAATGGTTCAACTTAACATACCTTGGTAGCATCGATTCATATCTAGGAACCTCTTCTTCCAATTGAATTGGTTCATCCTCATTGTTCTGATTTTCAACTTCTTGCTCCACCAGTTGAACATATATTATCCCTTGATTATCTTCAAACTTATCCTTGTTGGAACCATCATTCTTCTCTGAGAATTAATTAATCTTCACATTTTCACTTTCTATCAACTTGTTGGTTCTTTTGTTTAGACACTTGTATGCTTTTCTCTTTGTAGAATATCCCAAGAATATTAATTCAACACTTTTAGGATCAAATTTCCCTATACATTCATCTCTCTTTGTGTAGCATCTTCTCCCAAACACTTTGAGGTATTTCACACTAGGTATGTGACCAAACCATAACTCATAGGGAGCCTTATTGGTGCCCTTCTTCACTTGTACCCGATTCAATGTATAAACAACAATGATGATAGTTTCTCTATAAAACATTTGAGGCACATCTCTTTGAATCATCACAGTTCTTGCAGCATTAATAATATATATATTCCTTCTCTCTATAATCCCATTTTGTTGAGGATTTATAGGCGCTGATATTTGTCTCTTAATTCCATGATCCTCACAAAACTAAGTGAATTCCAAAGGTGTGAACTCACCACCTCTATCAGATCTCAAGCACTTCAAATTCTTATTTGTTTCCTATTCAAGTCATTCTTTGAACACCTTAAACATATATAATGCATATGATTTGTCTTTTAGAAAATTCACCCACATCATTCTAGAATAATCATCAACAAAAATCTTAAAGTACTTATCTCCCAAGTAGCTTCTTGTTCTCATCGGACCACACAAATGAGTATGTATTAAATCCAAAATATCTCCAGATGAAAATGCCTTACTAATAAAAATAGAACTAGTTAACTTTTCCAACTGACATTCCTTGCACATGACATTGTCTGGCTTTACTAGTTGTGGAAAACCTCTAACAATATTCATCTTACTTACTTTGGCCAAACTATCAAAGTTAACATGATGAAATATCCTATGCCATAGCCAACTATCATCAACTTTTTCAATCAGACAACTCTTTACTATAGTATTTAGTCAGAACAAGTTAGCTTTAGTTTGTAGACTGGTAGCAATCATATCTCCAGATTTTCTAAGTATCCTGCAAACACCTCCTTTGAATTCTACAAAGTAACCTTTTTTATTCAACTTTGCTACACTCAACAGATTATATCCTAGGCCTTCTACCTAGTAAACATCAGCACAATTTGTTTTTTTTATTGAGTGAAATAGATCCTATTCCTTTTACTAAGAAAGGATAATTGTTACCAAACCTTGCCACTCCACCATCACATTCTTCAAACTTATTGAACTTGTTCCTATTACCGGTTATGTGATGTGTACAACCACTATTTATTACCCATTCTTCACTGTGATCCATGCTAGAAATCAAGGCTTTCTCACCATCTACAAGGGAATCCTCCTTAACAACAACAAAGGTAAATTCTTCTTTCTCATTACCATTAGTTTCCTCATCAGTAACACCTTCATCAGTAGCAACAAATAAAGTCTTCTTGTTCTTGTTCTTGTCCTTGAATCTTCTAGGATTTTCCTTCTTATCACCATCAGGACACTTGGTAGCAATGTGTCCAATCTTGTTACATGAGAAACATTTAAGAGGTAGCTTTTCCTTGTTGGGATTAATGGGAAGTATGTATTGAGAGGGGAGGGGTGAATCAGTACCTCTAAAACTTTTTGTATCCTTTAATCAATTAACCTTTGTAATCAATTACATGTCCATTCAATCTAATATAAACTATCTAGGTGTAATTTATATCAATTCATAACATTAATAAACATGTGAATCATCTATAGAAACATTCATGAACATAATTGACACATAACACAAGATATGATATCGCAGAAAACTCCTGTTAGGATGTAAAAACTGTGGTGGGGATGGAACCCACAAAAATTCACTATCTGCAGATTGGAAGGGAGCCGGTAAAGGCTTACAATTCATCTCTTTTGATGATCTACCCTGTTAGGATTATTAAAGTGGAAACCTGTTAAATTATACTCTGTTAAGAGCTTTAGCAACACTAATGAAGTGTGCACTCGGTTAAGAGATTTACATTATGACTGTTACACTTTGCACCACTTGTTAGAATGATAGAAAATTATAAATTGACCTGGTAAATGCAATCTCCTATTTCTAATACAAATCCTATGTAGTTCATATAAAAATATTATCACCTTAACTGTGATTGAATAATACCTCTGATTGTCGGTTTCCTTTGTTAACCAAATTCTTCCTTTTGTGTTCTGGTTCTTGAAACTCTCAATTCAATCCATAGATGTTCTCATATTTTTCTCCTCTTTCTTTTTTCTTCTCACACACACATTCTAATGAATTATTACATCATCTATTTATAGATGGATTGACTTCATCGAGTTGTGATAAAAACAATGTTAACTCTAAGATCAGGTTTACAACTTACACCTAGTTCTCCTAGTCTATGTGTTTTAAATTAGTTAGATTGATTAAAACACTTACATTAATGTTTCTTGTCCCTAAAGAAATGGATTTGAAACAATTAAATATCCTATAAATAGAATACACTTTCTTTATCTGATGTGGAAGTCAGATCCACGTTTTACGGGTTGCAACTGACTTTTATTTATGTCTGGCGGTCATGCTTGACTGTCCTTTAGTTTTTACTATCAGTTGCACTGTATCTATATTGTTGGTCTGCACTATAACTTTCATTTCAGGTTCCCCTGTCAGGTTCTACTTTATCTTTCTGCTTTGTGATTTTTGGTTTACACACTAACTTGTGTCATCGGTTCTCTTTGTACTTAGTCATTTTTGGTGATCTCCTAATCTGATCTTCAGTTTTCTCTTTCCTGTCTTTCGGTGTAGGCTTTCTGAAAGTATTGTTTGTATACTAATGACAAATTAATGTCATCAATCTCCTCCTTTGACATTAGTATCAAAAACTGATATGTGCAAAATACTAACAAAATGTTAAGTATATACAACATCTATAATCCTTAGTCATTTAATGACTCCCCTATGTATATTTCGGTATAGCTGTACATATAATATCTTTTCTTTCTACATATCATTTTCCCTTTATGAATATACATATACATATCTACCTTTTTCCCATCTAAATGAATGTACATAACATTTTCCTTTTTATTTTGTACTAATATCATTTCCCCCTTTATTTGATATTAAGGGCAAAGGTCATTTACCTTAGAGCTTATCAAAAATGTGGGAATGAGAAGAATTCATGTCTTCCATGTCATTTTTTCCCATTTCTCTTTGAGGTTCTCTAGAGCCATATGCTCAAGTGTTATCTTTGAATGTATATCATAGATTTTGTCTGCTATAGACATCTCTGGAGTTCCTATCAATTGCCTTGCAGAACTGATATGTTGTTGTAGCAGTGTAAGATTTGGTAGAAGTTGAGCTTGTAGCTCAGTTACTTCTTCTCTAAAATGTTTTTCTACCTCCCATAGCTCATGCCTTAACCTTTTTACCTCAATGATCTTCTCATAATGCAATTTGATTGCATTGTCTTCATCTATGGTTAAGCAACTAGCACTGTTTGCTAGATCTGCATCTAGCTTTTCTATATTGTCACTATTATCCTTAGTGAACTTTTCTATTGTGCTCAGCTTTTGAATTGAGGTTATAGCTTAAGATATGATGGGGTCTAATTCAGATATGAATTTTGATAGCTTTACCTTATTCTCTGCTACTTCTTGGCTGATTTTCTCTATGAGCTTTTGTTGGCTCTCTCCTCAATTGCCTTCTCAGCATCAATGTTATGAGTTTTGATTGCATCGGTGAGGGTAGCTAGTTGATCAAGTATAGGCTTGCTTTGATCAATATCAACATTGGGTAAAATTTGATGTATAATGTCTCGTGTTGTCTCCAGTACCATGGATTCCCTATGATGTTTCTTCAGCTTCTCTTGCAATGCCTTCCTCTAGCATATCTCTCCATATTCCTGTAATGTGTCCATGTCAAGTGTAGAGGGGTCACACTTCAGTATTTAAATTTTTTCATCTAGTGTAACCTCTAACTTGTTCTTCTTTGTCTTCTTCTTCTTCTTCTATGACTTAGTAGAATGTAGCACCATTTATAATTTCTTAGCCTTTTCTATTGTGCTTCTTTCTATTTCTTGGCATTGGTTTCAGCTCGTCGGGTGTCTGTAGACATCTCCTCATTCACCTTCACATCGTCGGTGGCATCCTTGTTTGTTTTCTTAGGAGTACCATCTTTTGGTTTGTCTCCTTCATTTTTTTCCTTTGCATCATATGCCTTGGTGTTTTCATTCTTGTCTTGAGTCTCTGCATCTTTGTCCTTATCTCCTTCAGTAACCTTGTTAGTTTCAGTTACATCTTGAGTATCTATGATGTTTTGTTGACCATCAGTGTTGTCTTTGTTGGCTTCTTCTCCTACATCTTTTGGAGTTTCCTTCTCAGGTGATTTTCTTGTTTCTTGCATGATATTGATAGCTTGTATCAATATTGGCAGTTTTCCTGCAATATTCACCTGTGCACTATCAATTGTTGTGTCATGTTCATTAGTTGTGTCTTTTGAAATAGTGACATCTTCATCCTTGTTGATTTCATCTGCTGGGTCATTGGTAATGTCAATGACATTGGTATCCATAATTTTTTCATTTGTGGTATCATCACATGTCTCATCTGTGACATCTACAGTCTTATTTCCTATTGTATCATCTTCTTCTTTATCTAACTCAATGGATGTATCATCTTGAGTTGCCTTATCAACATCTTGTTGTTGAAGGTCTTTGTCGGGGTTGTCTTCCTCAATTGGTATGTTCATGATCTTGCACCATTTCTTGTGGTTTTCTTGTTCAAGTTCAATCAACTTGCCTTCAAGAAATTTATATGCCCTTAGCTTTGGTGAGAATTCCTTCTTGTGTTTCTCCATCATCTCATCTATCTCTACCTTTTTAGGTTCAGGTGGCATTAGAGAAACAAGTACTCTCTCTCTCTCTAATTTCTTTCTCATTTGTCAAAGAAAATGTCCAACAAGAGGATAATCTATCCAAGAGTTCCCGTGGTACGTGACTTCCTTCAAATTGCATTGGTACATATTTGAAGTTATACATTTTAGCTATCATGGCTTCCTCAATTTTATTCTGATCTTCTTGATTTTGTTTGTGTCATTATCTAATGTGTGGATCTGTAATGGATCCAGAGTTTGCAATATAAACACAAATGTCATCAATACTGTCAGGTTCTTTTACCTTGACATTTTCTGCCTCTAAGGCTTCATCTTTCTTGGTGTCTTCTATGTCCTCTTAGGTTCTGATGAATTTTCTACCCTTCTTGTTTTGTCCTCTTTTCGGTGCGGGAGATTTCCTCTTGTAAGTCCTGACCTTTCTTTTCTTAAGAGGTGAAGGATGAGATTCATTGGATGTTTGGCTTGTAGTCCTTGAAGTAGCTATAGTCATTGGTTTCTTATATGGTGGAGGAGGTGACAAATCTGACTCTATTTCCTTGGAGTCATTATTTTCTTCATCTTTACTGATAGACAATTGTTCCGTAGTTTCCTCCTCTTGTTCAATTTCTTCATCTTGCTCAGCTTCTTCCTCAGTTACTGACAAAATCTTCTAGAGATTCTTCACCATTTTGTCCTTCTTTTTGACTATTTTCTTGACAACTAGGCCTGATTTAATTATTGACTTGGCCTCTTCATATGTGCCAAACCTTGGTTGCTTCTTGTCCAGTGGTTCATTGATTAAGGCATTAATTGCCTTTGTTGCAAGACCAATGTTGATCTCATATTCCAATGGTTGCAACCATGTTGTCCTTGCTACAACAGGTTTGATGTAAGTATTATCTATGTCAACCATGAAGCATATCTCGTCCTTATATTGCTCAATGAGTTGCTCAGGGATTCTTACCCTCTTTTGCATTCAGTCTTTGAATACATTGAAGTATTCATCCATGACTGTTTCAAAGTTATCTCCCAGTTCAGCTATGTGCTCACTAATTTGCATGGTGACTAGTTTGGTGTTGTCCCATTTCACATCTCCTACCGATGGGAACTTTTCTTGAAAATAAAATAAAATACACATGATTAGTGGGCCAAACTTACAAGTGTTTGACTTTGCATTCATGATTGTCTTTAGGTTGTCCTTCAATTGATTCAGGAGTAGCTCAGATAAGTCCAACTATGTACCTTTCTTCACAATTTTGTAGGTTGTTTCCACTACACCTGATGCTATGTTGTTTAATCTTCTTGCCTCAAAGAATTTGTAACCCAAAACACATGCACCAAACTTAATCTCATCATCGGTTATTGTTGTCACTTTCAATCCATGACCATACCATTTGGATCCTGTCATCTTTTCGGTCTCTTCCTTTGGTGGATGCTTCAGTGCCTTTACTTTATCAGTTATGGGGTAACCAGTGACCGCATGGATGACATCTTGGGTTATTGCCTTTGGTTCATCCAACCATAACCTATTTTTATGCATTTTGCTCAGTGCTAACCGAATCCAATCAGTTTTGAAGACCTTTGGAAACATTAGGGCATTGGTGATCCCTTTTACCTCAATGTGTTTTTTCTCTTCCTTAAGTGTTCCATCATCATTACAAAGCTTCTTGTAAGCTTCTTCTACCTCTGACATTCCAATCTTTGCAATCTTGTAGTGTATGAAGGATCAGACATCTTCAATTAGCAAACCCTAGTTGGAATGCACAAAAATGTACCAGTGTCGTCGAGTTGCGAGGCAACCTCTGGATGGATCTTATAATTAGGTTCCTCGCATGTTGTATTCTTGATGAGTTTGAACTCATCTTTCTTTGCATTCTTAGATTTTAGATTTTGTGAACTCGATGCCACTTTCAAAAAATTAGGGCTTCTACGTAATGCAAGAAAATGGAGTTGTCAGTCTCAAAGAACCTATTTTTTGTGCTTGCAAAGATCTCTGAACTACTTTGGAGTGTTGGAGGTTGATTCGTGATCACTTTGTAGCTTGTTTGCTTTTTGCTTAAAAATCGCCTTTTCTTGCTCTGCTCTGGGTGTCATGAAAAATGAGTCATTTTGATGCCCTATTTATAGTCATTTCCCTAAAAAAAGTGTCATAAATGCTCACCAACTCATCGATGTATAAAGACTGAGTTTGTCGGTGAAGACTTTACTTCCATCAGTGACACTTACAACATTTTGAAGTAGTCAATGTTCACTTTGCTTTTACCAACCGGTTTCGGTAACACTGATAGCTTGTTCATGTGCTTGTTTACCGATGAGGCTTGGTCTATACTAGAAACTTTTTATTTTAACCGACGATTCTTGATAAATGTAGGCAGTCTTAATTTTGAGTGTATACCGACGGGTTTTGGTATATATGCCTGAAAGCATAGTTATCACATATTTCAACAAGTACAACCATGATGCATCTTTCTTATGCTAATTTGGAATTATTTCAACATATTATGGAGCTAATGTAAAATAATAGCTTGGGGGTAATGCAGCTCCATACTTACTTGTTCTTCTTAGGTGGGGTTGGTGATGTCACCGGATCCATTGGATGGGGTGTCACCATTTACATTACTCATTCCAACTTCATCATTGCTTGAAGCTTTTCTCCACATTTTGTCTCTAGCCCTCCGGATATCTTCAATGGTGTTTCCATTGGGGTATGTGCTTGTCTCTATCATTCGGTCTCTGCAGCCTTTCTTGAGATGACCAACTTTATGATAGTGTAAGCATGCCATTCCGGGGTTAGTCCAGCCTCTAGACTTTCTAGTCCATAGTCTCATATAGTTTGTAGCAATGTGACCATATCTTCCACATGTTGTACAATTTTTCCAAGTATTGTATTCCCATACATATTGATTACCGATATTCTTCAGTTGATAGGGAGTTTATTGACCTTTAGGCTTCCATGATTGTCTTTTCTTTTTCTAGCATTCAAGAGCTGTGTGCCCATTCATTTTGCATGTAGGACAGTATTTTTCCATGTAGGTTTCCCTTTTTGGTTGTTTCATCTCAGACTTACATTCATATTATTTATGACCTTTCTTGTTATATTTATAACAGAATTCTATGAATGAAGATGTAGATTTAGGAATACCTTTCATTTTGCCTCTACATACACTTGATGTATGGCCTTTCTTTCCATAGTGATTACATGTAAGCTTTCTTGGTCTTGTATTTTCATAGACATTCTTTGGATTGGATTGATTTGATGATTCTCCATTTTCAGTAAAGCCTAGATTGTTGTTGTTATTGACTCTTCATTGTCCCTCAAGAAAATCACCCATTCTTTTATTACTTTCTTCAGCCTTTTTGATAATTTTATTATGTTGTTGTTGTATTCTTAATTCATGCTTTAAATTTTCATTCTCATCCCTCATTTCACCAATAGCTTATATTATTTCAATGAGTTTCATTTATTTTGTTTGCCTCTTGACTCATAAGAATAATCTGATTTGTTATCTCATGGTGATGCTCTGTAAGTCTATGTATTTCAGTCTCCTTTTCTTGTCGTTTTTCTATGGTCTTTTTTTTATCATCAATAGGTAGTTTTCTTTCTTGTTTAACTCATCTAACATTGTTCATGACATCAATCATCCTTACCATCTATGTCTCTTGACCGATTTGCAGATATTTAACTTGTCCAACCAGATGTAGATTGATTTCAGTTAGGCTTGTAATGCTTTCTTCTAATGATTCTATGCTTTGCTTGTAGTTGATCTTGAAGACTCAAAGAAATCTAGAATCTCTTCCACATGATAATCTGTCTCATTACTGTGAGATGCCATGTTCTTTCTTTCATCAAGCGACTGTCTCATGTTGATTCTAGTTTCTTTATAATGTTCATAGAACATCAGAATTTCAAGCTTTTTATTCTCAATATTTTTATCAAGTTTGTACTTCTCCATTGTATGATCTCTTCTCTTAAGCCTTTAAGATTTCCAAGAAGATACTAAGCTCTGATACCAATTGTTGGGATTAATGGGAAGTATGTACTAAGAGGGGAGGGATGAATGAGTACCTCTAAAACTTTTTGTATCCTTTATTCAATTAACCTTTGTAACCAATTGCATGTCCATTCAATCTGATCTAAACTATATAGGTGTGAGTTATATCAATTCATAACATTAATAAACATTTGAATCATTCATAGAAAAAATCATGAACATAATTGACACATAACACAAGATATGATATCACAGAAAAATCTTGTTAGGAAGTAAAAACTGCGGTAGGGATGGCACCCACAAAACTTCACTATCTACAAATTAGAAGGGAGCCTATAAAGGCTTACAATTGATCACTTTCGATGATATACCCTGTTAGGAGTATTAAAGTGGAGACCTGTTAAATTCTACTCTATTAAGAGCTTTAGCAACACTAATGAAGTGTGCACTCGGTTAAGAGATTTACAATAGGACTGTTAAGTCCACCTTCCTTGAAAGGATTTTTACACTTTTCTCCACTTGTTAGAATGATAAAAATTACAAATTGACCTAGTAAATTCAATCTCCTATTTCCGATATAGATCCTATGTAGTTCACATAAAAATATTATCACCTTAACTATGATTGAATAATACCTCTGATTATCGGTTTCCTCTATTCTTGGTTCTGCTAACCAAATTCTTCCTTTTTTGTTCTGGTTCTTGAAACTCTCAATTCAATCCATAGATGTGCTTGTTATGTTGTCCTCTTTCTTTTTTCTTCTCACACACACATTCTAATGAATGATTACATCATCTATTTATAGATGGATTGACTTCATTGAGTTGTGATAAAAATAATGTTAACTCTAAGATCAGGTTTACAACTTACACCTAGATCTCCTAGTCTATGTGTTTTAAATTAGTTAGATTGATTAAAACACTTACATTAATGTTTCTTGTCCCTAAAGAAATGGATTTAAAACAATTAAATATCCTATAAATAGAATATACTTTCTTTATCTGACTTGGAAGTCAGATCCACTTTTTGCGGGCTGCAAATGACTTTCAATTTTGTCTGTCGGTCATGCTTGACTGTCCTTCATTTTTTACTGTCGATTGCACTGTATCCATCTTGTTGTTCTGCAATGTAACTTTCATTTCAGGTTCCTCTATTGGGTTCCACTTTATCTTTCTACTTTGTGATCTTCGGTTTACACACTAACTTGTGTCATCGATTCTCTCTGTACTTAGTCATTTTTGGTGATCTCCTAATCTGATCTTTGGTTTTCTCTTTCCTCTCTTTCCATGTAGGCTTACCAAAAGTTGTATTTGTATACTAATGAAAAATTAAAGTCATCATTCCTCGTACTTACTAGTTCCTCTAGGTAGCCTCTTAGCTATCAATGCTTACAACTCTTCTTGTTTCCTTTCCTCAGCCATGATAGAATCATATTCATTAGAGTAACTTGGAATAGTAAAAGATTCATGACTAACTTCCTTTCCTTTTAGGAGAAATAGACATGGATTCCCTAAAATAAGCTTCAATCCTTGGAACACTACTATCATAATTGCTAAGCTCAAAAGATGTCAACTTTCCAATCAATGCATCAAGAGTAACAACTCCAGTTCCTAAAGATCTTAACTTCTTAACAGTAGAAACCCTAGTAGCATAAATAGGTAACAAGGTTCTCAATACTTTACTTACCACATCATCATCTTCAATGGTTCCATCGGCACTTTTTATAGCATCAACCACTTCTCTGATTCTCTGACCATACTTCTCAATGTTTTCACCTTCAACCATCCTCATGTCAACAAATTTTCCTTTCAGGATGTCAACTTTAGATTTATGTATATGTGCATCACCACCATATACTAACTTCAATTTATCCCACATATCATAGGAAGTTTCAAGATCTTGAACATCAACAAACTCTGCATCAGATAATGTACTTGCAATAGCTTCCATAGTTGCAATGTTCTCTTGTTGTTCCTTTAGCCGATCTACATTAAGAATTCCAGTAGGTGTAACATGCCTAGTAACAACATGATTTCAATAATAATTGCACATACCTTTTAGATAAATCTCCATTCTTCCACTCCACACCGAGTAGTTCTCCCTTGTGAACTTAGGACCTTGTATCCTCATCATTCTCGGATCTTAAACTCAAGATGTTAAACTTCATCACAAAGAGGACCAGATCTATGATACAAATTGTTAGTCTTAAAGGTCCAAGAATACTGAGAGGGGGGCTGAATCAATATTCCTTAGATATTTGATAATTTCACTTCTTGAACTCAAAAACAACATTCATAAGATTACTGATTGATAAGAAAATGATACTTAACCAAATAAACACAACTACCACAAATTATGAAACACATAGAAAATATATTTTCACGTGGAAATCCAAATGGGTGAAAACTACGGCGGGATTGAGGACCCATAAATAATGTTCTCTTCTGAAGTACTCCATGTAAGGAGCTTAACCTTATTAGGAGTTTACAAAGACATTGTTAGGGGCCACCCTATTATGGGATTTTCCTCTAGCCCTGATAGGAGCTTTACCCTATTAGGACTAACTTTGTTATAAGATTTTAGACTCAAGTTAATAAGCCACTTTATTAGGAGCTTTACTAACAAGACCTATTAGGATATACCTGGTTAAGGGATTTACAACATAAAAAAATTTAGGGTCACTTGATATGGCAATAACAACTCATTTGCTTGATTAGATATATTGTAGCACATTCATTATCTTCTTGAAAATCTCTAGAATATTCTGGCTTGATTGTACCTTCACACCAATGATCTACACGCACAAATCTTTTGATTTCATGATATAAATATCATTTCTCAAGCCATAAACAACCATGACCCAAATCTCACCTAACACATTTGAAATCATTTTTCTAATATTTGTGCTTAGAGGAATCATGCCAAAACACAAATCCCAATATAAAAAAACTTCTCTACTATATAGGGCGGCCTCACAGTAGACCCTTAAATTTTATCAAGAATAGTCAAACACATTTTAACCGACTCGGCCTACATCCTAATAAAACATTTCCCTTGATCAAATAAATGCCAATTCATCACCACAAATGAATCTAGACACATTAACATGATAGTTGGAACCTAAATGAAACAAAACAACCTGATCACCAATCACCAATCAAATATCTTACTATCAGAAGCTCAGGAACATTGTCACCTTTTACTGAAACAACTCATGTAACCTTAAATCATGCTTTCTGATCACCCAAATCAGTTGCGGTCATAAAAATGAACTCAACATAGTATCAACAACATCATCCTACGATCACACCACCTAAAACATCATAGATTTGACAAACTAATCAAATCACTCATTTCCAGTCATAGACTATTCTAGCAGTTGCCTTGTCAAACATTAATCAACCATAACTTGCACAAATCAAAGATTCAATAGTTGCAATCATACAGTTAGAATTTAGAGACATTCCCAGGTCTCCCTTAAGGATCTTGACCACTGAAAACACTTGTAACACCTTGTTCATCCTTCTTACATACTTGGAAACATACTAAGAACACTAGGTCAATACTTGACATCAATGACAACACAATAATTGATCATCACAATACTAAATCTATACCATAATACTTACCATCACATCATCAGTTATGCTAACAATATCCTCTTTCTAAACTTAATTTTTCTTCATCGGCCATTTAATTGGGGATGATTTATGCACCTTCTCTATCTCTTAAGCATTATCTTTATATGGCATAACTTTATTTATCATTTGAGAATTTTTATTAAATAAAAATAAATGGTATTAATTTGATCGATGTCAATTTATTTAATAATTTGTACTTTGTTGGCTGAATATTTTGTAAGTAGTCATAGACACATTGCTTACAAATTTGTGAATTTAGACATAGTATGTGAGATGAAACCTCTCCTCTCAACTAAGGAAAGGATCCCTTCTTATTTCTGTTGAAATCAACTAATACATATCTAGAAAAGTAATCCAAATTAATGTTGGGATATTACATGTATCTCTTCCTCTTTTTTCAAGAAGGATTTCAACTTTCTTACAATTATCCTTTCTACAAAACTTAAGAACTTGGCAATTTCACTTTAACGTATTAGTTAAAACAATAATACCAATAGTCTTAGGATTAGCCAAAAGAAGAATCCTAATCATACTGATGAACTATTTAAGTAGGAATGTACACAAGTTCACAAAATTATACACTATCCCACAATAATCAAATGATGAGGCAACAATATATATATAGCGTAAGGAATTTTAACATAAGGAAAATTTAGATATCTAACAAAAAATTAAACCGCAACACAAAGATTGATTTCATGTTCACGTAATACTAGCTTCTATCTTATAATCCTTATTGAAGGTTTCTTCAAATAACAAAAGTAGCATGGGCGTGAACAACAACACGTGGGTGGGAGCAATAGCGAAGGTGGGGACTAGGGTTTCTGGTAGCATAGGAGCCACAGAAGAAGGGGAGGCAGAGGGAGATGGTGGTGAAGAAGATGGGAATGAAGGATTTATTCTTGCCTCAGAGATGGAGTCTTTGACTGCATCATTGGCAAAGGGGTTTGATGGTTTCTTTCCTTATTTGTGGTTGTGATGAGACTGGAATGTGAAGCGTTGGATAGGTCTCATGTGGTGCTCATGGTAGTGGGGAGGGTATGTTGGGCTTGCAAGATGTTTTCCTACTAGTATTAACCTTGTCTTGTTTGTTTGAGTAGCCATCTCTGTAGAAGAGAAGCTATGGTGCAGAAGTTTTGAAAATCCCAGATAGTGGTTTGTTCATTTTGTGTTTGTCGCTACAAAGGTGGACTCAATATGAGTTGATCTTGTCTCTTCCTATTTTTTTGTGTCGATCTCGACCGTTATTGTCCATCCCCTATTTTTGGATGTTTTTTTCTTGTAGGGATGGCTATCCCTTTGGTCTTTCTCCTCTATTCTATACTCCTATTGAGGCGGAGTATAGCCCTATTGAGGTGGGGTTCATTCATGTGGCCTTTGGGTGGTGGATCTCTTCTTTGCTTTATATTTCTTCTCCCTTGCATCCTATTGAGGTGGAAGATCTTATTGAGGTGGAGGCTCAACCTTTAGAGGTGGTCTATGGGTGTTGGGTGGAGATTGCTTGTGGAAGCGTGTGGGATCCTCTTCCATTTAGTCACAGGATGGAAATATGGAAAGGGTTGGGGGTTATCCCTTTGGATTTTATGGCAGAGTGGGTTGTGGTGTGGTACCATTTTAGAACTAGTGGTGCTCCTTTGGGGTTGGATGGTATGTGGCTTTTTCTTCTTCCCAGGGCAAGTTTCAAGTGGTTTGTTGTTGATGGTTTTCAGAGTGCTATATTATTGATGTAGAACCTCATGGTTTTGGGTATCAATTCTGTTACCAAATTTTTGGAAGAGGGAGCCCTTGGTTCCCTTCTTTTAATGTATCTCTGGTTTTTTCTCTGCTGGTTGCTGGTAGGAGTTTGTAGGTGGATGTTGATAGTTTTCAAGGGCCCATTCTGGAAGCTGGGTGTTTTTTATTAGGGTCAAAGGTAGGCTTTGGGGCGATGAGGCCCTATGGTGTTGGTATTGTGGGTTCTTTGTTCCATGTCAAAACCCTGGATTTCTGTTTGGGGAGCTTTAAAACTCTAGCAAACTTATTGGTGTAAGGCTTAGGCCTATTTTTTGGGCAGTTGGGGTTTTAGTGTTTTATCTTTGATAGTTGTTATTTGCTCATTGGTTCTGGGCTTCTGGATTAAAATGCTCATTCTTTAGTAGCATCTCATCTTATTTGGGTTTCAAATTCCCACCAAAATATGTTTGTAAAGGGTTTTAGGGCCCCTTCAAAACCTTATTTTACCCTAATAAAAAACACTAGCTTCTATCTTTCAACTTAAAGAATACAACTCAGAGTTTATAATAAATTAGATTAAAAGATTTTCCTTATAACAAAATATAAACTCATACATGTACTTCCAATAAAATCAAGATAGCGCTACTAATGTGACATAAGAATATACCAATAGTATGACAAGATGTCTCAACACAAATCTTGAAATCACACTTTCTCTTTTATTCACTTGGAAATCAGTTTGAACAATAAAAAGTACAATTTATATTGCTCCAAAAATATCAATAGAGTCTACTTGTATGAATCAAGATGAATAATTACAATGAGTGCCCTAATATATATAGGTGAGAGGCCATAAGAAAAATGTGGGAGCATCCTACCTAAATTTGACTTATTCAACATTCAAAGTCCTAATCTATTTTGACTTGCAATGTGATCACATGCAATTACATATTTTATTTTTGCATGTAATTTGTCAAAACAAAAATGCATAAGACTATTTCCTAAAAAGCGTGAGAAATATAATTAAGTGTACTGAGACACGTCTTCATCCTCTTCATCTCTGGCCATGAATTCCTAAAACCTATGAATGCACTCTTGTACTTCATCATAATTTGGATTGTATGTGTTTCTTGCAAATGATGTAGTATTGGTGACGATATCCAAGTAGCCTATGACTGTTATCCTATTTTCTTTAAGAATAGTTTGCATTTCATCAAAGGAAACCTGCTAGCTTGTGAGCTTATCAATGGAAGCTAATGACAAATTGTTAGCTTCAAGATCTTTTTAGACTATTAAGCAGTACTCTAAGATTATAGTATCTTAAAAAATTAACTATGTTCATCACTTACAAACATGGAGGATATTTCTTCAAACTTGGCAAGAATATCATGCTCCTTTTCAATAGATGATTCTATGGCTTCCTCCACATATTTATTCAGATCTTCAATGACTTGACCTTTGTTAACCATAAGCTCTTAATCCTTGATGTATCTCTCTCTGGTTGGTATCACACCATTCTCACACAACATCTCCAACTTGAAATCTAAAAACTTAAACCAAGCTTCCAAATCCTTTTCAAGAGACTCTACACTTTAGGTGAAAGCCTCTAGAGCCTCTTTCAGATTAATTTTAACTTCTTTTGCATTAGTCAAAATCTAGAGAGATTTCTTCACCAATTGCATACCATATTCCATCAACATGTCTACCCAAAAATCTATTACCTTATCCTTTTCTCCAGCCTTATCAACCTATTTAATAGATTCTTCACCAATGGTAGAAGCCAAAGGATAAACTTCTTTAGAAAACTTGGTGATCTTTTGAATCACTAAAATAAGTTGTGCATTTAGTTCCTTGAGCTAATCTTTCTTCTTTTTAAGATTATCATAGATCTTTCCAACAAGGCAACAGACTCTTGTGTATTGAGATTGATAGGTCAGCATGTGTTTATTTATTGAGATCCACCCTTGTGATCTTATAATCTAAAATTTTTTATCTCCCCCTTTGGTTTTTTAGTATTTGGTTATGGTACTTAAACATAATTTATCTTGCTCTTGTCTATAATCACTCTAGAGAAACAAACACAACATTCTATGTTTTATCCAAAAACCCTAAAAAATTGTGAGAAGATGATAAGAAAAATATAAAGTAGTAAAAGAAACCCTAAATCAAATATAAATAAAAAAGGAACCAAATATAAATGAACAAGCTTCAAATGAAACCCACAAAGGAATGATGAAAATAAATGGTCATGCCTATGAATGTGCACAAAATTCATTTGTTAATGGCTCAATTTAGTCATAGAAAATACACAATGTTGTGCACAAGCTTTTGAAGATGCAATAAGGAAGCAAAATGATTTTGAAAAGAAAGAGATGTGAACATTGACCGAAGAAAACTATAAAAAAAAAGTGTATAAAGTTAACAAAGGGGAGTTATAAGTCAAAACAAAATTGATTTGATAGGAAATAAATACAGTTCCACTTGTAGTCAGAACTTAGAGTTATGACTACATATGTTTTAAAATTCCCTCATTTAGGTGTAAGTCAAAGCTTTAGTCCCAATGTGCAAATGCATTTCGTGACTAAAACTCCAATTTGCACCAAGCAAAACAAACTCCTTACATTGTAGGTATACCATCCTAAATTGTAAGCACATATAATTAGATGCTCAATTTAGCCCCATTTTAGCATGTATAGGTTCCCATATTGATTTCACACTCTCCTAACACTCATTGGACCTTTATTAATTTAAATAAATATTATGAGCCCTATCTTAATTGATTCTCACCAAAATCTTATTTTGGACCATTTATTATAAGTGTTCCCTTTAAATTATTTCATCTCCTTACTTTAAGATGGTTCTTACCTCATTTTAAAGTTCGAGGCATATTTTCCACATCTATCGATTTCACATCTCCATGTAGCGCATCTTTTCAGAAACTAGAACTGATTATTTTACTCATGTTAATTTTTTGTCAATTTTTCATGGGAATATGTTGAAAATGAACACGTTCCCACCTAGGTGATGTGCTCCCAATATTTTTTCTAAATTTTGGGAGTTGGATTTGGTGGTTTTAAAATCCCAAAAGGTATTCCCCATATGTAAATATCATTATCTAGGTTGTCCTAAAGGTGATTTTACTTTGGGATCTCTATATAAAGGCCTCCATTTCCATTCATTCATCATCAATCAATCAACACAATCACATCACAAGGAGATCATAGCACTTCAAGCATCCAAGTTTCAAGCATTCAAAGTATTCTTCTTCTTTGTCATCAAGAACTGCGACAAATTACAACATTCATGGTGCAAGGCATGTCTCCCATGATTTACTTTTAGGTTTTTGTGTAGTTCAAGCTATTTCATTAAAACTTGTAATTACATCCAAAGAATAAATGTGCCATCAAGGTATAAGGTAATTGGTAATTCAAATCTAGCTTCTATTTCATATCACTATACTTGCTTTTAAAACATATTCATTTCATTTCAAAGGTTGATTCCTCAACCAGGGTTTGACTAAGGCAAACCCCACTCTACACAATATTTTCCCCCATTTTTCTGTGTGTAGGAACAACTGGCAAAGATATCATTTTTTATTTGGAAAGTACAAGACCTCACAGATGATCTATAATTTGAATATTTTAAAAGTGCAAGGAAAAATATGACCCAAGTGACATCTTCCCTCTTAAATTTCTTAAAATTGAAATCATAGGTCCATGGTGCACTCAATTTTCCATTTTTGGTACCTATGCATGGCTATTTATTTTCTTTTAGACTGTGTATTCTGTGACTTGTCATTTTTGTCTAATTTGTCCCCTATCTTGTGTCATTTGATCATATCCCCCTAATCAACCTTTCATATTAGTGAAGTATTAGAGATACCCATTAAGAACCCAATCTCATTCAATTCTAGTGGGTCATCCTCCTTCCTAATGTACAATATGAGATAGAATTGATCCCCATTTCTTATTATACATTTTGGTGAGCCTGACTCATAACATTTCCACTTCTAATTTGGTGTTTAGATCTTATTTGTATGCATTGAATTATTTCATTTTATGCATACATTTGAAAAAAGGACATAAAATTTGCATATTTTTGTCTCTCATTTCATGCATTTAGAGACCTAGTCCATTCTTGCAAAATTTTACTTTCATGTTTCAAAACAATAAAATCAAAAAATATTTCATTTCATGCATTTTTATTAGCAATCATTTCATATATGTTGTTTCATTTCATATAGATCCTTTCATTCCTTCTTTCTGAAATTGCATTGGAAAGGGATATAAAAATTACACATAGATTCATAAATTTTGCACATGTCATTTTCAATTTGGTTTTTTCATAATGAATATTTTTTTATAGATCTAGTTTCATTTTTCTCTCCTAAGGATCCTCCTTCTCATTAGGACATATTGAGGCAAGACAATAATACTTATCTCAATGATCTCCCTATTTGGGATGAACCATTATAATATGATGTTGATTATCTCTTGATATGGATCTCCCCCATGAGGGTACCTTAGTGAATGAAAATGATAATATGGTAGAAGAAATAGATATGATTTTTCATTCCCTTAGGGGCCGTTTGGCAGCAGGAATACCATATCCTAGATATGGTCAATTCTGGAAGATGCTGGCAATTCAGGAAGATGCTTATCCTCAAAATGAAATCTGGAATATGGACTGACCTGTTTGGTTCACCCGGAAGATGACTGAGAAGATGCATAAGGAATTTTAATTCTTTATTTTTTAATTTCTTTGAATATGGTGTGTATATGTGTGTATATATACACACATGTGTATATACATAGATACATGTATGTATATATACATGTGTGTATATATAGACACATGTGTATATGTGTATACATGTGTGTACATACACATGTATACACATATACACACATACACGTGTGTGTATGCACACACATACATGTGTTATATACACACATGTGTATATATACACACATACATGTGTGTATATATATACACATATGTGTATATACACATACAAGTGTGTATCCATGTATACACATATACACATATGTGTATATATACACACATGTATGTGTATATACACACACATTACATTTGTGTATACACACATACATACACACATGTGTATATATATACACATGTATATATATACACATGTGTATGTATGTGTGTATATACACATATGTGTATATATACACACATGTATGTGTATATACACACACATACATTTGTGTATATACACACACATTACATGTGTGTATATATGTGTGTGTATACACACATGTGTATATACAGACATGTGTGTATATACAGACATGTGTCTATATACAGACATGTGTATATATACACATTTGTGTATATACATGTGTCTATATATACACATGTGCATATATACATGTGTGTATATACATGTGTATATATATACACATGCATATATATACACATGTAT
>MU224242.1:339447-356516 GCA_018584345.1 Thuja plicata
TATATATATATATATATATATATATATATATTGCAACAAATAAGACCACTACTTCAACATATATTGCATAACATTTGATTACATATACTGTCCTTGTTTTTTTATTGTATTACTTCCTATAACTGTCTATATTTGGTAGAACTCTTCCTCTATGGTTGTCCCTTATATATGTCATGACATCAACTATTTTTATTTCTTGGAACATTTATCTTCTTCATTGAACATACTATTCTTCTCACTACTTCTCTATCGATTGGCATCTATGTCATTATTTATTATGTTTGTTGATCGCATTGTTAGGACTTGGATTATGTTTCTTAAATAATACCCCATCATTTGTCTCTATTTAGTATGACCCTTGAACTAATTTTTGATGTCTTAATTGACCACCTTTTCCCCAATCCATTGCATGACTTTAGGGTTTTCTTTCACTGTCCTCTTGAAAATGGATGAAATGCACCCAACTGAATCCATTTGTTACATAACCTTTTTGAATGATCATTTTCATGAACACTTTAAAGTATTTCTTCCTATGCATGTGCATGATGATTATCACGTTTTGTGATCATTTGCACTTATCTTTCTACATTCATTTCATATGTAATTGCCCTAAAACATGTTTATAGTGCCTTTTGAATGTATACTCCTGTGTCTATTCCAGTTTACCATAATAGTTGTAGTTGTATATGATCAAGTTTGTTGTCCTTATATTCTCTTTGATCCTTCCTATCCCACTTTTGTTGTAGCTTTTAAACTAAAATGTTTCATGTAACAGATGTGAATCAAAATTCTCAATGCCACAAAGTTTAAATATTTGTGCTATGGCTTCATTTTCCTTCTATAATAGGTTTTTCTTCAAGATCAACGTGCGACTTCCACTTGTCACTATGGTGTGTATTTTAAAGCATGCACCCCTTTTCCATCGCCAAAATCTCTATAGTTGTGAGTGCTTGTCACTTGGTGGAACAATGTGTTTAAAGGTCAAGCTTATTTTCTTTTCAAAGGAAGGTCTTTGTTCAGGCACCGCATGTTTTCTCAAAGAAGTAGTGTTTCTTTTCCTTTTGCTGGTGGGCACATGCGCCACTTTAAAATATATTTCCTCATCTGTGTAATCTGCTACATGGTCACCCCATGAATAATCAAAGAGGTCCATTTTTATTTTAAGACTCACTTTCACACATGTCTTCCATGTGGCCTTCTCGTGGACCTTTGAGGAGAATTCAACATCTATGTTAAAAGAAATTTCACGCATGTCTTTTGCATGTCATCTCTCGATTAAAACTGGAGGTTTCCAAACATCTTGTGTCCGTGGGATTATGTTTCTTTTGATCTTGGCTTTCTTCCCTTGAATTCACTAGGAAAATTAATGGTAAATTAGATCTCCCATGAGGTAGCTAAGAAGATGGGTAAGGATTTTATCTGATGAGCGAGTAGCTGAGTGTAATGATGGATAATCTGATTCTTCTTGCAAATTGAGGGATAGTTGTCAATTTTATGAGCAAGTGATGGAGATCTTGGTTTCTCAGTTCAGTGGAGTATATAAAACCATTTTTGATATGCTATGTATTAGGGTTTTTAGTCCATCACTTTCTACCATCCATATATTGTCAAGCTTGGTAGTCTGAGAGGGATATAGGATAGATGGAAATAGCTAGGAGACTCTTGGTTGATAGACTCTCTGTTAACAAAGAATTGTAAATGAACTTTCTGTTCATATACGGAGATATATTCTTGTAAGCCTTAAGATTGTAATGAGATTTTTAATTAAATAAAAATATCAATCATGTTGCTACCCCTTTGTTCTTTCAAGATTCATTGCTTTGTGAAAGTTTTTTGTGCTTTCCCTGACTTTGGCATATGCTTTTGGGTTGTTTTTTAATAGATTATGATTTAAGATTATCTATTATGTTATTATCATTGTATGGTTTTTCTTTATGTCTCATGCTTGAATAGTTGTTTGTAGGTCCATGATGTTCCTAATTTGTATTTGATCTAAAGGTTTGCCTTGATATTTTATTTCATGGAACCTGTGCATTTTAAAGTGTTCCAAAAGCTTGGTACTTTGCCTTTTACTTTTAAGTGACACTTGTTCCCCTTTCCCTCCACACAATATGAAGAGCCAACTTCTAAAATCCTAGAGGTTTCTCAATGAAACACATAAGGTGTTAGGATTAGTAGACATAAATATAACAATTACATGCAAATACAACCAATAATGCAAAGGAATAAAGCACATAGAAGTAAAACAAGAAGACACAGATTTAATGTGGTTCACCCAATCTTGGACTACGTCCACCAAATAGAGAGTCCAATATTATTATCCAGTAATTTGAACCAATTACAACCAGGGATCCCTGTAGCTCAATGTTGCTACAAATGCTACAATACTTCTTCACTCTAACAAGCCATAACCCTAACACCATTTGTCATTGCCTTTGTAAACATATCTGCTAGATTTTCATCTATATGTATCTTTTCCATCCTTAATCATCCATCATCCAATATTGACCAAATGAAGTGACACCTCAACTATATGTGTTTTTTCTTTGAATGCAAGGCAAAATTCTTTGCAAGATGAATGACACTCTATCTATCTGTAAACCAATAATTGTTAACCTATGTTTCCCCAATTCTTCCATGAAGAATTGCAGCCATATCATCTCCTTTCTTGCCTCATTCACAACTACATACTCTTCCTCTATGGTGGTTAAAGAAACCACCTTTTGTAACATGAGATCTAACTCACCAATGTCCCACCGAAATTAAAAACATATCCTATTGTACTCCTTTTAAATTAGTACTAGAGCCCCCAAAACATAAACATTTGTTGGATGTACCTCTCAAGTATCTGAGAATCCATTTTATTGCATTCCAATTATCAACTCCAAGACTACTCATATACCTACTAGCAACTCCTACAACATGTACAATATCAATTCTGGTGCATACCGTGACATACATTAAACTACCTACAGTTGAATGATAGGGTGCCTATTTTTTCCTCCTCCTCTTGTGTCTTTGGACACATCTCCTTAGTCAATTTCAAATGACTAGGAAAATGTGTGTTGATAGCTTTTGCATTGTCCATGGAGAATCTCTACAACACCTTTTCAACATAATTAGCCTGAGATAGAGTCAATTTTTTGTTCTTCCTATCTCGACAAATTTTCATACCAAGGATTTGTTTTTCTGCCTTCAAATCCTTCATATCAAATGATTTTTCTAACTATTCTTTTAACTCTCTAATGTCATCCATGTTAGACCCAGCTACAATCATGTCATCCATGTTAGACCCAACTACAATTATGTCATCAACCTATATACATAAAATAATGTAGTTTTCTTTATTCAACCTCTTAAAATAAACATAATGGTCAGAATTACACATGCTAAAGTCGCACTCAGCCATAAAACTATCAAATTTTAAATACCATTGTTGAGGTGCTTGTTTCAAGCCATATAAACTCTTCTTTAATCTGCACACTAACTCCTCCTTACCTGTGACCTCAAATCCTTTGGGTTGTTCCATATACATATCCTCCTCCAAATCACCATGGCGAAAGGAATTTTTAACATCTAGTTGTTCCAAATGCAAATCTTCAGCAACCATAATACTTAAAATAGTATGAATAGAAGTCATTTTTACAACTAGAGAAAAGATCTCATCAAAATGAATGCCCTTTTCTATGCAAATCCCTTTACAACTAACCCAACTTTAAATATTTTCTTACCTCCATCCTCCTCTTTCATCCTATAAACCCATTTGTTTTGTAAATCCTTTTTACCTGCAAGGAACTTGCATAATTCCAAAGTCTGATTTTTCAACAAGGAGTCTATTTCTTCTATCATTCCTTCCTCCCACATAACAGTGGTATCCAGCTGCATAGCTTCATCATAAAATAGAATACAAAGAGGGAGAAAACATGTCAGGGGGTCTACTTATCCTTGAAGATCATCTAAAATTCACTGGAGTTTGTGGTATTTTTTGTAATTATTATTTCATATCATAAGGAACCACTATGACATAATCTTTAGGAGTATCATCCAACACTACATAATCATTTTCTTTCTTCTCATATTGCCACAAATGATCTTTGTACAACACTTTCTCATTGAATATGACATCCATGCTTCTCAAAATTTTATGATTCTCAAAATCCCAAAGTATATAGCCTAATTCATCAATGTCATATCCAACAAATACATATTTCTTTGATTTAGCTTCCAGCTTGGTTCTATTTTCAGAATCTATATGTGAAAATGCTTCACAACAGAAGGTTCTGAGAAAAAAATAACTCACATTCTTACCTATCCATGCTTCCTCTATGATACCACAACACAAAGGAATAGAGGGATCTCTATTAATTAAATAAATAAAAAATGTTTACAACCTCTGCCCACATATTTAAGGGCAGCCCAACATGCAACCTCATGGTCCTTGCACGCTCCATTATTGTCATATTCATGCGTTCAGCCACTCCATTTTCTTGTGGAGTCCTTGGAATTTATTTTTTCCTATGAATACCATTAGAGGAACAATAATATTCAATTTTTTTCTCCAATACTCACCACCATTACCAAATTTGGGACATTTTAGTCTTTTACCAGTCTCATTCTAAACCAAGTTTTTCCATTTTAAAAAAGTTTCAAATACATCAAATTTATGCGTGAGGAAATAAATCCATAATTTCCTAGTTGCATCATCAATGAATATAACATAATATAGAGAGCCACCAAGGGAAGATACTTGAGATGGTCCCCATAAATCTGTATGCACAAGCTCTAATTTCTCATCTTTCTTTTCTTTCTCAACCTTCAGAAAACTAACTCTCTTTTGTTTTCCTTACACACCACTTTCATAGGAATCCATATTGACACAATTCAAACATAGTAATACTTTATTTTAATGAAGTAATTGCATACCTTTTTCACTCATGTGCCCAATTCTATTGTGCCATAGTGTTTTTTCAAAATCCATGGCAATTTTTTCATGTTCTACCTGCTCAATTGCAATAACTGTTCTTGAATATTGACTTTTTTCTGTAACAATTAAAGTAGAAGGAACAATATGACCTATAAAAAGATATAAGGTGCCTACTTTCACACCTTTTTTCTACTACTAAGAAACCTTTTGAAACCTTCCAATTTTTGTCATTAAAAGTAACCATGCAACCTTCATCACCTAGCTTCCCTGTTGAAATTAAATTTCTACTCAACCTTGGAACATGCCTTACCTCTTGTAGTAGCCAATGATTCCCATTCTACAACTTAATCTTAATTATGTTAGAATAAATTTAGAATAACTGAGAGGGGGGTGAATTAGTTATCCTTGGTTCTAGATGTACCAATTGAAACTTTATAGCACTTTAAACAACTCAGATCTGCTCAGCAACAATAGCATAAGTCAACAACATAAATATGCAGTTTACTGTTCAAATGCAATAAGCTTGCAGAAACTTAACATTAAAACACAACATAAACATTCACACAAGTTGACACTAGTATTTAATGTGGAAACCCAATTTGGGAAAAACCACCAATAACATGCTATCAAGTTTTCACTCTTCTGAAATGAGCTCTACTAGGAGCCAACCATGTTAAAGGTTACAAAACACATTGCTAAATGTGACCTGGTTAAAGGATTTAATCACCCTGTTAGGATTGGCCTTGTTAGAGGTCTTAGAACATTCCACCTGAATGTCACCTTGCTCAAAGGATTTATACAATGACTATTAGGTCAACCTGGTTAAAGGATTTTTACTAATACAATGGTTAGAAAGTAATTAGTAGGTGTGATCTGATGCATACAACTTACTTTAAAAATCCAGATCCTATTTAGCTCTTATGCTAATTCACTGAGTGGCTTCCATTCTCATTTCAATCTTTAGATCTGCTTGGAAATTTGTCAAGCAATCACTTTCACAACTCTCTGCTTCTCTGTTCAGCCTTCTTTGCTAGATCATGTCAATTAGTCAATTAACCATGCAATCCTCTTGCATACACTTAGCACATTCACCACCCTGTTAGAATAATCCCTTGAGATTATCTTATACCTCTTCATATAGGTAAAATAAATCTTTTTCGCTTAACAAAGATCATAGATCTTAGGTTAGGTCAGATCCAACGGATCTTTCCATCATTAAATTTAATTTATTTCTCCAAAGAAATCACTAATTAAATCTTGGATCCATGCATTAATTACGGTTACCCGTGCATTTAAATAGTGTGGACCAATTGTGCTTATCCTCAATTAACTTTACATATCCCAATAAATTCAATTGTGCTGGCCAGAGATCTCTAATATTAATAATTACCAAAATATTGATGCTCGGCCAACACTGTGTTCTTCCACTCGATCATCACTATTTTACTCGGTAATTTACTGGTGCTCGATTGACACTAGAAAGTATGTTTGGCATACACTGGTGCTCGATCGACACAAACTTCACTCTGCATATACTATTTCTAGTAAACTAACATCTTGACTTAGTGTAATAGATAAACAATACATTACTTTTCCAATGTGCCAATTGATCAAGTACCCTTTGTAATTCTCCATAACTCAACCATTTCACTCGGTCTTCTTGTTATCATTGCCTTCAAATCTTCTTCAATAATCAATAGATATGGTACTCAAACAGATAGCAATAGTCTCACCAGTTAAGGTTTGACATCAATGACAAAACAACAATTGTTTCCATTATAGCTTTCCAACAATCTCCCTCTTTGGCATTGATGGCAACACTAAACATTAAAACAATAATTTTACAACCATAGTTACCATACAATCCAAAAATTATGCATGTGTTCCTTGATATCAACAAATATTCATTAATGTCTTTAGCTTCATTATGATTCTCATCTTGTAAAACATGTCTCCCTTTGTATCTGTAATCACACTGAAATATTTCTATTTCTGTTCATCTATAGACTCTCTCTCTTTTTTCTCTAAGTATAGTAAATTTTCCTCTTTCAGTAAACTTCTCCCTCTTTGAAAACAATGCCAAAGACGTTGACATCTTCATGATGTAGATTCTTATGTTCTAACTCAGTATCATGTTGTTCCAGTCATCTTGTTTATGATTGATCCTCTTTTATGTTCTTGTCTTTCTGTCACAACTTTAGGCAGCATCCTGAAGTGTGACTTCCTGTGCATCAATGTGTCAAATTTTTAGAATATAACATTTGATGAAACAGTACCATTCCAAACTAATTAACCTTAGTTAGTGGAATCACCCCTAATTTACCTCACAAAAACTCATGAGCATCTTTAGGTAGTGATTTTGTAAATATGTCTGCTAATTGTTCCTTAGTATTTACATATTCTAGTCTCACTTCCTTGTATTGAAATAGCTCCCTCAAGTAATGATACTTGATAGCTATATTCTTTGTCTTAGAGTGCATCACAGGGTTCTTAGAAATATTGATGGCACTCGTGTTATCACAATATATAACAACAAGTTTTGTGATTTCTTCTTTCATACCTTTCAGTAGTATCTTCAACCACATAATATTAGAACAATTAACTGTTGTTGCCACATATTCAGCTTCAGCTGTAGATTGTGAGGTGCAATTCTATTTCTTGCTTGCCTTTGAAACCAATCTCTTTCCTAGAAGAAATTCTCCACCTGTGGTTCTTTTCATGTCATCCATATTTCCAGCCCAATCAGAGTCAGTGTAAACTCTGAGCTCAAACTTATCATTCTTTTTGTAATATAGACCATATTCATCTGTTCCTTTCAAATATCTCAGAATTCTTTTGACTACCATCATATGAGTTTCCTTAGGAGTGGCAGAAAATATTGCAACAATTCCAATAGCTAGAGCAATATCAGGTCTGCTGTGTACAACATATTGCATCTTTCCAATCATTGACCTGTAAAGGGTTTGATTCACTTCTTTTGTATCATCATTTTTTGTTAACTTCTATCCAGTAGCCATGGGTGTACTCACTGGTTTTGATTCTTCCATTCCAAAAAATTTTAGTATCTCCTTGACATATTTTTATTGAGTAATATAGATACCATTCTTCATTTTATATATTTGCAGGCCAACAAAGAATTTGATTTCACCAAACATAGACATCTCAAATTCAATTTGCATCTCTTTTGCAAATGTTTGGCATAACACATCTTTTCCACCAAATATAATGTCATCAACAAAAATTTCATTTAATAAAGTACCTTTATTTGTCTCTGTCTTAAAATACAGGATTGTTGTTTTCATTGGTTCTTTCAAATCCAATCTTTATCAAACAATTGTGCAATCTCTCATACCATGCTCTTGGTGCTTGCTTCAGTCCATATAGTTCCTTGTGTAATCTGCAAACCATGTTCCTCTTGCTTGGGTCAACAAATCCATCAGCTTGTTCAATGTACACTTCTTCTTCTAATATTTCATTTAGAAATGTTGACTTTACATCCATCTGATAAAATTTAAAACCTTTGTAGGCTGCATATGCAAGTAAGGTTCTAACTCCTTCCAATCTTGCAACTGGGGTGAATGTTTCTCCATAATCAATTCCTTCCTCTTGTGCATAACCCTTGCATACCAGTCTAGCTTTATTCCTTGTTACTTCTCCATGTTCATTCAGCTTATTTCTGAATACCCACTTAGTACCAGTTACATTTTTGTCATTCGGTCTATTGTACAAGTCTTATTCTTCTCAATTTTTTCAGTCTCTTCATTCATGGCTTGTATCCAATCTTCATTTTCTAAGGCCTCTTTTACTATTTTAGGCTCAAAATCACATAACAAGCATGTACCGTCTCTCAACTTACTTCAAGTCATAACTGTAGAATCCTTTGATCCTATGATTTGATCAGGTTTGTGGTGCCTCCTCACATAATTTTCTAGAGTAGGTTCTTGTCTTGCTTCAGATTCATTATCTTCATTCAATTCAGGTTGATTCTGTGTCTCGGCATCTCCATCAGATAGCTTGAAAATTACCTCCTATTGCCTGGCAACCTCATTTTGTGACTCGGTAGGTGCTAGCTGTTGCTCAGAAACCTCATTCTCAGGTTCAGGTAATACATTAGAATCTTCCTCATCCAGATAGACAAATTTTTTGTAACTTTCAGGTTCCTGTGTGCTTTCTACTTCATTTATTTATTTCTTGACTTTTACTTTGTTTAGGGTATAGACTGTTGTACTCATAGCTTCTCTCCAATATTTATGTGCAACATTTTTCTCCATCATTAGTGTTCTAGCATAGTTCATGATAGATTTTTTTCTTTTTTTAGTAGTACCATTCTATGGTGGTGTCCTGGGAGCGGACATCTGTCTTTTTATACCTCGGTCATTGTAGAACATGTTAAACTCATTAGAAATAAACTCACCTCCTTGGTCAGATCTCAAACATTTCAGACTTTTTCTTGTCTCCTTTTCAAAATTTTGCCAAGTACCACTTAAATAACTGGAATGCATCAGATTTTTCCTTAAGAAACATAACGGTCATCATTCTATAGTAATCATCAACAAATAGAATGAAATATCTATCTCCACAGTAACTTTTCTCACCAATGGGACCACAAAGGTCAGTATGAACCAATTCCAGAATTTTCTCAGAAGTATGAGTCTTTCTTTTGAAACTAGATTTAGTCATTTTTCCCAATTGGCATTGCTTACACATTGCATTTTCAGGTTTCTTTAACTTAGGCAGCCCTCTAACCTTTTTCAATTTGCTTATGCTTACTAAGTTATCAAAGTTTACATGACACAACCTTTTATGTCATAACCAAACATCATTATATTGTTTATGACATGTAACCGATTGAACGTTTGAAGATATTAAGTTGATGATCATGCAAGGCATTAAATCAGTTAATGTATTGTATTTTCATTGATGTCAACTTGATATAATTTGTATGGTCATGGAAATTCTGCCAAAGACTTCAAAGAACCGATGAATCAAGGCTATGCTATTAGTTATGCATACAAGTCAAGTATTCACTAAGTGACTGCATACACCGACGGGTAAAGTAAAAGAGTAGATTCACAATGTTACCCGACAACCTAATGCACAACATTACTGATGAGTAGAGTTACAATGTTGCCCAATGAGAAAAACACAAAGTAACCTGACAGAAATAATTTTAGTGTTTCCTGATGAAGAAGACAAGGATGGAGATCCTAATGACAACTGAAGTCACACTGACAAAATAGTCAGTTATCACCGATGACTAACTAAAGTGTTGACCGATAGAATAGAGAGTTTAGAAAATGACAAAATGCTTAGCTGTTAAGAAGCTAAAAATAGAATTAACAGATACTTATCATTGTTTTAATCATCCTGATAAAGCCAGAGATAAGTAATTGATTTAAATTTGATTTGTCTAGTTGGAAAGAAGATCTCTTTGAGATAAATCAGGAGTTTTCTTTAAATCTATTGGAAATAATTATGGAACACACCAAGAATCAAGAAAGCCAAGAAAAGGGGAAATCATGTCTATATAAAGACAAACCCAATTCATTATGAATTGTGGGGTGAAAAAGAGAATAAAGGAAAGATGCTAAGGGGAATCTAAAGGAGAAGAAATTATTCTTTCAGTCCTGATCAACAAGCTGAGGAAAGAGCTAGATTCTACAGACATCGACAAACAGTGAGACAAGCATCACAGAGAAAAACAGTGTGGAGCAAAGGTATAAGTGATTATATTGATCAGAGAGGTAATGGACTTACAATAGATCTAAAAATCTACAATTGAGTTATATGTAATGGACTTACAATAGATCTAAAAATCATTAGTGTTTTAGTTTAACCATTGAAGCATAAATCCTCTTAACCGAACAGAACTTAAAAGTAATTTACAATTGAGATACATCCCAAGGAGTATGAAAAAGTTTGATCATAAAAGTAGCATTGGATATGCCCGATACCTATTGACAGGCCAAGTGAGCTTTTGATTAAGGATGGTAGCATTAGATGCCAGATACTAGGTGATAAACTATTTCTAAATCCTCTAACAAGGTCACACCTAAGAGTGTGTTTGTAACCTTTAACAGGGTTGGCTCTTAACAGGGCTCACTTCAAAAGAGTGAAAATTTGGGTACTGGTCCCAGTGGTTTTTCCCTTAACAGGGTTTCCATGTTAAAAATCCATGTGTTATGTGTTTATGTTTTATTACTTTACTATTTTACATTTCACATATGCAATTTTGGATTGATCAGTATACTTTGCATATTTACTGTGTTTCGGTAAATAGTTAACTACTTATCAGTAATCACACAAAAGAGAGATTAACAAAGCAATCCGACAAATAGAAAATTGATAAATGTATTTCAAGGCATTCATCTTGTATGACAGAAGATAACTAGAGACATAATTTGTGGTTATAAGTTTTAAGAGTTGAATTAAGGATTAATTTTTTATTCCATTGATTCACCCCCCNATTCCCCCCCCCCCCCCCCTCTTAGTTATTACTAACAATTGTGCAAACAAGCATGTCTCATCAGCTAAGTCTAGATAGATTAAGTTACCTTTTGTTTGCTCTCCACTTCCAACTAGTTCTCCAGTGGATTCATATATCTTTGTCTTCTTATGATGGAATTCAACTCTGTAACCAAAAGTATTCAGTTGTGCAACACTCAATAAATTATAGTTAAGATCATCAACCCAATATACATTGTTACATTTTATCTTGTCATTCAAGTTAATTGATCCTTTCCCTTTAACAAGACATGGTGCATCATTACCAAATTTAATATAACCGCCATTGCATTGATTTAAGGTTTCAAATTTATCCTTGTCACCAGTCATGTGATGTGAACAACCATTGTCAATAATCCAATGGTCACCTTTACTCATATAAGAAATTAGTGCATTTTTCTCATCATCATCAGAATCATATTTCATAGCAACATACACAATTTGTATATCATTTTCATCTGGATTATCAGTTCCACTCTCAGAGGCTTCTTCAGCTATATAGCAAGATTTCTTACCTTTTTCTTTGTAATCCTTATACTTTATGAAGTCTCGGTCATCCTTTTTGTCTTTTTACTTGTTGTCCATCCTTTCATCTTTGTCATTCTTATCAAGACATCTAGCAGCAATATGACCAACTTTGTTACATGAAAAATAAATGATAGGAAGTTTACCTTTGAATTTTCCTTTTCCTCTAGATATTATTTTTTCCATAAGTGCCTCAAGTTCTTCCATATCATCATCTGTAGTGTTTCTATCACTGTTTACACATTTCTTTCCTTTCTTTGATTTTTTAAGGACCAACTGGGATCTGAATGTAGAATCAATAGCTTGTGGAGTGTAGTTATCAAAATTTGACATCTCAAATGTAGTAAGTCTACCTACCAGACCTTCTAAAGTCAAATTATTATTAGGAGTACATCTCAATTATTGAATTGCAGAGACTCTAATAGCATATATAGGAAGAGGAGTTCTCAGTACCTTTCTCATAATGGTGTTATCATCAATGGTTCCATTAGCTCCTCTAATATCATTCACAACTTCATTTATCCTACCATAGTATTGAACTATATTTTTTCCTTCTTGCATTTTCATTTCATCAAACTTACCTCTTAAACTTTAAGATTTGGCTCTCAGCACATTTGTATCTCCTCCATAGATGGTTGCTAGGGTATGCCACATCTTCTTTTCATTTATATAGTTCTTTATGTCTTCAAATTCAGGATAGCTCAGGGATGATGTGATCTCCAACATTGCTTGATTGTGTTCCTGCTTTTCTCTTAACTGTTCAGTGGTGAAAGGTATAGTGGGGGCTACATAGTCATGTTCAATATAGTGCTTACTATCATCACCAATACCAGCCAGATGCAGTTTCATCAAACTCTACCATGCAGGGAAGTTATCTTTGTTCAACTTTGGTACCTCCTTTTTATACATCTTGATCTTTTTCTCCAAGTACCTTCAAACTATTTTCAAGAAACCAAAGCTCTGATACCAATTGTTAGAATTAATTTAGAATAACTGAGAGGGGGGGTGAATCAACTATCCTTAGGTCTAGATGTACCAATTGAAACTTTATATCACTTTAAACAACTCAGATCTACTTGGAAGCAATAGAATAAGTCAACAAAATAAATATGCAGTTTACTGTTCAAATGTAATCAGCTTGCAGAAACTTAATAGTAAAACACAACATAAACATTCACACAAGTTGACACCAGTATTTAATGTGGAAACCCAATTTGGGAAAAACCACCAATAACATGCTATCAAGTTTTCACTCTTCTGGAGTGAGCCCTGCTAGGAGCCAACCATGTTAAAGGTTACAAAACACATTGCTAAATGTGACCTGGTTAAAGGATTTAATCACCCTGTCAGGATTGGCCTTGTTAGAGGTCTTAGAACATTCCACCTGAATGTCACCTTGCTCAAAGGATTTATACAATGACTATTAGGTCAACCTGGTTAAAGGATTTTTACTGATACAATGGTTAGAAAGTAATCAGTAGATGTGATCTGATACATACAACTTACTTTGTAAATCCAGACCCTATTCAGCTCTTATGCTAATTCACTGAGTGGCCTCCATTCTCATTTCAATCTTCATATTTACTTGGAAATCAATCAAGCAATCACTTTCATAACTCTCTGCTTCTTTGTTCAGCCTTCTTTACTAGATCATGCCAATTAGTCAATTAACCATGCAATCCTCTTGCATACACTTAGCACATTCACCACCATGCTAGAATAATCCCTTGAGATTATCTTATACCTCTTCGTCTAGGTAAAATAAATCTTTGTCGCTTAATCAAGATCGTAGATCTTAGGTTAGGTCAGATCTTTCCATCATTACATTTAATTTATTTCTCCAAAGAAATCAATAATTAAATCTTGGATCCATGCATTAATTACGATTACCCGTGCATTTAAATAGTGTGGACCAATCGTGCTTATCCTTAATTAACTTTACATATCCCAATAAATTCAATTATGTCGGCCAGAGATCTCTAATCTCAACAATTACCAAAATACTGTTTCTCGGCCAACACTGTGTTCTTCCACTCGGTCATCACTATTTTCCTCAGCAATTTACTGGTGCTCGGTCGACACTAGAAATTATGCTTGGCATACACTAGTTCTCAGTCGACACAAACTTCACTCAACATATACTATTTCCAATAAACTGACATCTTGACTTAGTGTAATAGATAAACGATACATTACTTTTCCAATGTGCCAACTCATCAAGTACCCTTTGTAATTCTGCATAACTCAACCATTTCACTCGGTCTTCTTGTTATCCTTGCCTTCAAAACTTCTTCAACAATCAATAGATATGGTACTCAAACAGATAGCAATAGTCTCACCAGTTAAGGTTTGACATCAATGAAAAAACAACAATTGTTTCCATTGTATCTTTCCAACAAATGCTTCCCTTCCCAACAATCTGATAGGGTTCATTATCTCCCAAATAAATCAGCCCAAAATCCCCTTGGACATAATCAAGAAAATAACTTCTATGGGGCGTGGCATGAAATGAGGCCCCTGAATCTAGAACTCGTGAATCATCAACATTTTCAAGGGAAAGAATAAAAAAATCCTATTTGAATTTATTACTTACCACATTTTCCTCTTTATTGTCTTCATGTTTGTCTCCTTCTTTATTCTTCTAAGACCAGCAATCTTTCTTCCTGTGACCTGGTTTCCCACAGTACCATCAATTGTTTGGTCCTCTAGATTGAGACCTCTTTCCCTTTGATTTTCCTCGTGATTTCCCATGACTTCCAAAAAAAATTCTTCTCCTTTGATCTGCCCCTACTTTATGCATTCAAAACACTACCTAATGTCAATCCACCTGAACTTTTCCTACAAATTTTCTCACTCAGAATAACACCAATAACATCATCAAATTTTAGGTTATTTGTGTTGAAGACAATTATTCAATTGTGTATTGTCATTGATGTATACACAAATGTAGTGATGTTACACAAATGTTTATACCTAAACTGAGCACAGTCAGTGTATTCCAAGCTCTCTCGTGCATTGAAGAAGACTCATATATCAGCCAAGTGATTTTTAGTTCTAACCAAGTTCACTCGGGCAATACAGTAATGGTCGGGCATTGAAGGATTACAATGTTAACCGAGTTATGCATTTAGTATTAGCCAACTAACAACATTTTACACTTTATGTTTAATTGGTTATGTGCAGCTGACAGACTTAATTTTATTATTTATTTGGAAGGCTATTCAAGACGACTTGAAAAGGCCTATCATATTTATACAAGTTCAAGTTTGGATTGAATGTGTGTGAAAAAATATATGGCAGAATTTTGATATGAAGAGTGAAGGTGAAATCAGATGGGATTTTGGTTATGGACAAAACATCCAGAAAGAGCTGCAATAGAATATTTGATTAGTGAGGATCCAGTTTAAAACCATAGCAGAGATCTAAATCAGAAAAAATAGTTGCTTCATCAAATAGGTCAATCCATTGTTACTCTCTAACAATTGTACTAGTGATCCAAATCTCTTTACAGCGCAGACTTAACAGTCTTTCATAAATCCTCTCACAAGGTGACATTTCTACATTGAAGTGTTTGAAGACCTCTAACAAGGCCACTCCTTATAGGGTGATTAAATCCTCTAACAAGGTCACACCTAACGATGTTTTTTGTAACCTTTAACATGGTTGGCTCCTAACAAGGCTCACTTCAGAAGAGTGAAAAATAGTAACTAGTTGCAATTGGTGGTTTTCCCAAATTGGGTTTCCACATTAAATCTTGGTTTCATCTATGTACATGTTATTTGATTTAGTATTTATGTTTCTGCACTTAATCACTAAAGGATAATCACAGTTAATATTATAAGATTGCTTTGTTAACCAAGTAACAATAGAATATGTTTGTTAACCGAGTAACAGTGATAATTTTGATTAAGACATCTAAGGGACTTGGATTTATTTTTGTGGTAACTGATTCACCCCTCCCCTCTCAGTTACTCAACCCATTTCAAACAATTGGTATCAAATAATTTGGTTCTTTCAAGGAAGGTTTCAAGGCCTAAGCTAAAGATCAGAGATGTCTTACAGAAGGGAGATCCCCAAGCTTAACAAAGAAAACTTTTCTGCATGGCAAGAGTTGATGAGGCTACATTTATATACTATTGGAGATACTGATCTGAAATTATTGGATCACAAATATGTGGAACCACTGATACCTATGTCTATGGATTAGATGGTGGACATGAAGAATCATAACATAATGATGATTGATATAGCTTATTCACTCAACTATTCCAAATTTGATGAAGTCAAGGACTGCCCTACTGCCTATGATATGTGGAAGAAACTACATGATATCCATGGAGGAGATGACAATGTAAAGAGAGCCAAAGCAAAAAGTCTTAGAGGTCAGTTTGATCAGATGAAAATGAAAGAAGGAGAAGACATTACAAAATACCATGAAAGAATCAAGAAAAGTGGCAGTGCCATCAGAGCTACTGGTGGAACAATTGAAGACAAAACAATGGTTAGTAAGACATTGATAACTTTACTTCCTATCTATGTGTGTGTGCTTGAAAGTGACCTCTAAATCAGGAACAAACACAACATGGTCATTGATCAATCATTGAATTTGTGAAAATGAACATGAATTGTCCATTTCACAAACTTGATTGAATCGACCTGTTGCCTCCTATTTAGTTGGGGTGTCAAATTTACTCTTAGAATGAGAGCCAACAACCATGACCATTGCTAAAATGGAGGATTTAAAGTATGATAAAAACAGAAATTGAAATTACTCTATATGAGAAATGCCATTAGAATTAAAGAATTAAAATGCATATTTATTCTAGAAAGCTTGAAAAGATGATAAAATTAAGCTATTAGATATGTAAGCAAACTATATTAAGATGTAATAAGCCATTACTCTAAATGAAGTTGTGCTAATTATGCAATAAAGGCTTTAAAAAATGAAAGAAATGAGACAAGATTTCGCTATAATTTTGATGCTCTCTAAAATGATCCTCCCAAATGAAGAAAATGAGGTCCATAATATAGAACAACCTGAGAAGGGGATGAAGAGTTTCTTGAAAAGAAACAACTGACTCTTCATCTCCATGGAGGAAGGTGAGACAATTTTGAA
>MU224242.1:383630-399858 GCA_018584345.1 Thuja plicata
CTAAAACATCCAAGATATCCACCAAATTGCAAAAATGCAAAAAAAATGAATAAAAAATACCCGGAGCAAATTCTATGTGTGAGACCCATACAATAAGAAGGATAACAGAACCAACTTTCCAACACCATGTGGAAGTCAAAAAACAGGGTTTGGAGGAGCAAGATATAGCTCCCAGAGTGCAAAATAGATTGCTGACTTTGATTGCCAAAAAAGGCTACAAGATGGAAAAATAAAAAAATCTAACCTCCAGAAAAGTGTCCGACTCGGAAAGAGCTTTCCGACGATATAAAGAAGTAAAAAATCGGCCTCCGTTTGCTCCAGATAGAGTGAAAAAATCGCAGGCTGCTCATTATGAAAAAAAGCAAGTTGTATGACGGTTTCATGGCTGTCAAATTTAACCTCACTATCAGACCTGTGATTACTGACATCAGCGGCATAGAAATCAAGGTGACATGGAAATTGAGGTGACACGAAAATCAAGGTGGCACACAAATTGAGGCACCATGGAAATTGAGGTGGTGTGGAAATAAAGGTAGCACAAAAATTGAGGTAGTGTGGAAATTGAGGCAATGCAAAAGTCGAGGCGGCATAGAAATCGAGGCATACTTTTGCCTCATAAAGTGTGCCAAGGGTCATGCATGCAAAAAATAGTGCCCAAATTTCAACTGTGTCCAAATTGGACATGCCTATATGAAAATTGGGTTTCTTGGACCTTTCAGACACAACCCAGATGTTGGTTTTCGCCCAAAGTGCTCCAAAAAATAAATCCTCTCTATATCCAACAAAAACCTCTCGAAAACACAAATTTAAAGAATAAGGCCAAATCTCTCATTAAGAGAACATGGGCATGAAAGGGCAGAGCTCTGATACCATATTGGAGTTGATGAAAAACTATCAACCCTACAGCTCCCAAGAATCACCTGCATGCAAACACCTGTCACAAAAAGAGAGAAGCAAAAGCTATGGAGGCCAAAAACAACAGATCTGTGAAAGAGGAAACATCCTCAGTTGGTTCAATAAAAAATGGAATGGAATTACAAAAAGGATTAAATAATTACAAAGTGATCAATCCTTATAAAGGAGATCAAAACCCCAAGATGGGTGAAGAAACCAAGGTTGGGTGAAAAAACCAAGGTTGGGTGAAGAAACCAAGGTTGCATGAATAATTAATAAAAGAATCAATTATTGCATGCGTAAAGTTTAGCTTAAGTGAAATAGAGATAAAAGGGACTTAATAATTAAATCAAATGACGATTTAATTAATAAGTGAAAGATTGAAAGGTGACTTAATAATTAAATCAATAATGATTTAATTAATAAGTGAAAATACCCTTTTAACTCTAACATCATCATCATCATCATCATCATCATCATCATCATCATCAAGCATTGTGACAAACTACAACATTCATGGTGCAAGGCATGCCATTCATGATTTCCTTTTAGGTTTTTGTGGATTTCAAGATATTGTATTAACACTTGTGATTACATCCAAAGAATCATTGCACCATCAAGGTATAAGGTAATTTATGATTCAGATCTAGCTTATATTTCATATCAACATACTTTCATTTCAAACATATTTCATTTTATTTCAAAGGTTGATTCCTCAACTGGGGTTTGACGGGGGGAAATCCCCTCTCTACACACAACATTTTCCTTTTTTTTGTGTGCAAGAATAGGTGGCAGACACACCATTTTAGATTCAGAAAGTATAAGACCTTGCAGACGGCCTGCAATTTGAATCACTGAAAAGTGTAGGGAACATGACGACCTAGGCGACCTACACTTTAGTTTTCATTTTCGTACTTGTGTATGGCTGTTTGTTTATTGTTAGATTATGTATTTTGTAACTTGTCATTTTCATATATTTTATCCCCTATCTTGTATCATTGGAACATATCCCCCTAATCAACCTTTCATATTAGTGAAGGATTAGAAATACCCATTAAGCGCTTGATCCCATTCAAACCTAGTAGTTCATCCTCCTTTCTAATGTACAATAGGAGATAGAATTGACCCCCCTTGATCCCCATTTCTTATTGTACAGTAGGAGGAAAGCTTCAAAATTGCAAGGAATTACAAAAAACTAACTTTAAGATCATAAAAATGAACAAAACGAAGACCAAATATTTTGACCTATTGACAACAAATGCCATGACTATGTAAATGTTTGAAAATATGTGGCTCATACATCAAAAAATGTGCCTTAGAGTACATAGGCTACGATTTTGGATAAAAAATTGCAGGGGTTGTCTTATGATTTCGCCAAGTTGAAATCAAAGACAATCCACTTTATTAATTTAAAAAATAGTATGAATATTAATTTGATTAACACACATAGAAAAGTCACAACACATCAATATAATTTCTTTTCAATAAGGGTTGGGGATAATTGGTGAGTATATGATGAACCTATGATGATGTAAGTTGATGTACAATCCATTGATATTGTTTATATGATACTCATAAATGTTCTATAACAATATTTTTAAGGGCTTATATGTTGTCTTAAACGATTTCAAAGTGAATGAATGGATGCCTTTAAATATAACAACATAGTGCAAAAAATAATACAAATGTAAAAATATTAACATCCTCAACAACTAGTGAAAAGATTAGCAACATATACATTTAAAATTTGATTTTTAAAAGCTTAAGGTTCATATCTCAATTGCGAAAAAACGATGTAAGTTGTTATGTACTCATGTATATAATCTTTTTTGATCAATAAAGGATCTAAGGATTGCAATCAATCTTTCAATTCGATAATGATGAAATTAACATGTGATAATGTCCTAAACCAAACTCGCACAAAAATCATTTTATAAACTAATTATATTACATTAAAATACTAATCAAAATATACCTAAAACATTAAAAAATTGTCATAAATATACAATGTTTTCCTATAAAACTATTCAATTTAAAAATGTATTTTAAATAAGAGAACTAATTGAACCACCTAGACACTTCAAAAGAAACTCAAAAATCTAAAAATTGAAATAGTCAATTAACACAAAAGACATTGAAGTCAAAAAACATAAAGGACATTAAAATTGTCATTTATGCCCCCATAAATATTGTGGTAAATGCATGGATTAGGGATATTAAACGAAGAGAACTTTTGTTTCATTGATGTACTCCATCTTGATTGGAGATAGGGGTCAAGTAGGCATGGAGTGAATGGTAACATGTACACTGTCATGAATAGAGATGGGGGTTAGGTGTGCATGAAGGGAATGGTGACATGTATTCCATCATGATTAGATATAAGGGATTAGGTGTGCATACAACGAAGATAGTTGTAGTAATTTCATTATGGGGGTTAGGTGTGCATGGAGGGAATGGTGACACGTGCTTGTCCATAGAAGTAATGGTGACATGTATTCCATCATAATTAGAGATAAGGGATTAGGTGTGCATAGAGCGAAGATAATTGTAGTAATTTCATTTATGTATGTCATTATGATTCAAAATAGGATTAGGTATGCATGAAGTGAAGGATAATATGTACTCCATCATAATTGAAAAGAGTGAGATAAGTGTGCATGGAGAATGATAATTAGAATATGGTGGATAATAGACCTCTCCCATGCCTAATAAATTTTGCTATTTGGATATAGTAGAAAACTTTAAAAAACTATATTACAAGATCGTGACGTCCTTGCAAACTCCAACCAACTTTGAACCCGTCAACCTTTACTTTTCCCGCTTCGCCAGATCATTCACACAAGACTCACGGTTTCCTGGGTTTTTTGTAAAGGACGTTTTGTTCACTATTTTAACCATTTCGTGGGACCCAATTTGACTTTGTTTCGTTGTTTGTATTTGGCCCATAAGTTATCCTGCAGTTCTGGTCCATCGCATTAATCCCGATTTCAGGAAGCAACTGGTTTGTGTAGCGGAACAGAAGGTCAGTTGATTTTAAAACTCTCTTACTTTTCCCCCATTGAAAAGAAGAAATTCGTTGGATTTTCTCGCTGTTTGCAGGTTCTGTCATGGGCAATAGTCTTTTAATTTTTTTTTTCTCCCTAATCAAGCTCTTTATTGGATTTTCTGACAAGGGTTGTTAGAAAATTTTAATGGAGATTGGCAAATTCTATTTGGGTTATCTGCAAAATCTCTTTTTCTTTCAAGTAGTGATTAGGTAGGGTTAAATTTGCTGGGAACGATCTGAAAAAAATGAAATATTAATTTGTATATATATTTTACTGTTGGCCATGCCAGATCCTCCTATTCGCTGAGATTTTGTAGTGGGAGCTGCTATAATGGGAGTGATAGATTTGGAGAAGCAATTTGCATTTTATGGAGCTTATCATAGTAATAAGACTAATATACTTATTCATACCGTATTTGTATGGCCAATTTTTTTCACTGCGCTAGTATTGGGGTCTTTCACCCCTGCTATTGGTCTGCTGCCCTTCTCACCAGGGAGCTTCCCCTTCCAGGAGTACATGGTACTGAATTTGAGCTTTGTGGCAGCTGTTATATATGCTCTGTTTTATATTATGATGGATATGAAAGCAGGTACAATAGCAGGAGCCCTCTGCCTTCTTTGCTGGGTCAGCAGCAATGCCCTTGCTCAGAGATTGGGGTTTTCCATGGCGTGGAAGGTAAGTTATTTCTCAATTCTTGGATTTCAATGTTTTGTTTGACTTTAGACATAAGTCTGTTTTCATACAGCAGAGCAACTTGGCATTCTGTAGGAAACGGTTTAAGATTATAAATATGAATTAAATAAAAATTAAAAAGTACTGAAAAAATATTGTAAATGGTGTTTCTAAAAGTAAAATAATTTTTGATATAAGAAAAACGAAATTTTGAAGAATTTTGAATTAATATTCATATATTATAATTAGAGGAAAGGATTCAGTTCCTAAGTGTGTTCTAATGTCTGTGATAGTAGTTGTTGATTTAATATCCACACGTGTTGATTTTAATGTCTAATATTCTTTTGACAAACATTGCATTAATAATTGTGACTTTGAAGTTGTTATTGCTGATGATGACTACCCAAAACTGAACAAGATGTATCCCTTAGTTCTAAAAAACAACCAATCATGGGATGCCACATCAGCATAAGTATGGGTTTCTTGTTTGCATGACCATTGGTCTCACTTTTTTATTTGGGTTGTTTTGGACACCTTGGCAAAAAGCATGCTGATGTGGCCCTGAAACCTTAGTTATAAGCAGGGGAAAGTTAAGGTGCTCTACTACTGGGCCCTCTCCCCTAGGGGAGAGAAGTCCAAAGTCGAGCGAGGTCTAATAGTGGGATGGTAGTTGGGCACAATTAGTCTTTTAGTTGTGTATAAGAAGTGTCATGTCAATACTTATTCCCTGAAAAATTTCAGTAAATCTGAAAAACAACTGATGCCCACCAATAAACATGACTTAGTGCACAATAATGAGTCTTACTTCTTTTTGGGACCATTTTGTATATCTTAGCAAAAAAACATGTTGATATGGCATCATATTTGATCATGTGGGCTCAAAACCAAAATATTTAAGCAGAGGACTTGACAAGTAAGTAGCTGTACAAAATTGAGTCATCTGAATATCCATGGCACCTCAATGAGCTCTTGTTCTGCTGGTGAAGTTGAAAGGTTCTTAAAGAGCCCATCAGGAATGAAGTCTTGTTGAGTGCAAGACTCTGACATCACAGGAAACAAAATCGAAATCGTACCATTTGTAAATTTGAAAGAATAGATACTCAGTCCTTCGATATTCATAGAATTAAATATATCGCTGATACTAGTATACTCCCTGTTACACTCCTCTGACTCAAACGTGTTTGATCATGTAATTTCCCCAATATTACCCACTTGATTTGCAACCCATTTTAAAAACTTAAAAATAATATTGTACTTTATGAAGTTGCTTTTATTCGGTGTAGAGGGGAAATATGGATTAGTTTTTCTTTGTTCTGGATTGTTCAGGAGTTAAAAAACTGGGCTTCATTTTTTTATAAACTTAGCCTTTGAGAATTTGGGGCACAGGGCTATGTATTTTTTATATAAGAGCCTCTTTTTAGTGTAACAAAGCTCCAATTATGGTATACCAAGGTTGGAAATGCGTGCAGTCCAAAACGGCTGCTTAGCTGCTCTTGTAAAGCTTGATCAGGAATCTTAAGCTTTCATTTGTAGGGTTTTTATGTGCTTAAGATAAAGTATTATGGCAGGACTTGTCCCAAGCTAGTTTTGGCTTCGAAATTAAGCACAGATTAGAATAAAACTGATTCTCAGGATTTTTGCAGTGAAATGCTGAATATTTCTCATCTTACCCTACATAACAATGTGGAGACTCATAATAGTTGTAGCTAATCTAATAAAAATAGATCTTTGCATGTCTAGGAGTAATTTGTATTCAAGGTTGTTATATTGAATGACTTTGAATTCCTTTTGGATCCAGCTTCTATTATCCTGCTAAAATAAAGCATTTCGAATGAATGACTGTTTTTGATAAATGTCTATAAGACCAAATATCTATGGGACTTACAGATAACTAACATAACAGGTAGAAACTGTTCTATACTTGCAAATATAATTATTTATAATATAGCAAAATAATGAATGAATGAATGAGCTGATAGAATAATTTCACTATAGAATACAATAAGTATTTGGATATTCTTATTTACTTTTGAAGAGTGATATGTGCCTTATTTTTGTCAGGTGGTCCTTGTTTCCCAGTTGGTTTGCTGGACAGGTCAATTCGTAGGACATGGAGTTTTTGAGGTACTTAAATGAAAATTTATAGCTTCATTAATTACTGTTAAAAAGTTTTAGTTAGATTCTCATTTATTGCTTTGCAGAAGCGAGCACCTGCACTTTTGGATAATCTTGTTCAAGCTTTCTTAATGGCTCCTTTTTTTGTCCTGCTTGAGGTAACTTCAATTTTCATTGCACAAGTTACTTTATTCACATTGAGCGAAATTTTCTTAGGAAGGTTTTGTGGTCAGAAGTAGATGATTTAAGTGGCACACCTGTTCTTTTGGATTCAGGCCCTCCAAAAGTTCTGTAATTATGAACCTTATCCTGGTTTCAAGAAGAGTGTACGCGCAAAGGTGCAAGCAAATATTAAGGAATGGAGATTGAAGAAACAGAAAAAATCTGCATAGATGGCTTGCGCGTTAAACTTTATCAGAGACTTCCCAGTTAACATCAAACATGCTTTATGAATTTCTTCTCAAAGTAAATTTATCCATCACTATTGTTGCTAGTGCTGATATGCAATTGTACATATTGCGGACTGATATAATTGTACAGTGATAAATTAGGAAGGACAATAACTTGCAATAAAATTGTTTAACCTAGACCCACATTTAATTTTAATTATATAAGTTAATCTTATGTTTCATATATTGTGGGACCTGCAGACAGTTTAAGCAGCAAGAAGATCTGTATAGTTAGCTTGTCTATTGGACTTAAGCAGAGACTACTTGGTTAATCAGAAGTATGCTCTATGAATCTCTTCTCGAAGCAGATTCACCCATTCAGTGGACTTTTGTTATTATTAGTATTATCTCTGTTTTGCAATTAGACATGTTTCTTGCTGATAATTGAAAAGTGATAAATTCAGAAAGACGATTACTTGCAATGAAATTATTCTCTTAGATCCATACCCAATTTCAACTGATTAAATGAATGCCACGTTTCATTTATTGTGAAATCTGCAGACAGTTCCCAGATTAAATTTTATTGCACCTACTAATGCCGTGTTTCATTTATTGTAAAATCTGCAGACATACCATATTGAATTTTATTTCACTTACTGATGCCACGTTTCATTTATAATAAAATCTGCAGACAGATACCATATTAAAAAGTTATAAATTCAGAAAGACGATTACTTGCAATTAAATTATTGTCGTAGATCCATACCCAATTTCAACTGAATAAATGAATGCCACGTTTCATTTATTGTGAAATCTGCAGACAGTTCCCAGATCAAATTTATTTGCACCTACCCATGCCATTTTTCATTTATTGTGAAATCTCAAACAGATACCATATTGTTGAATTTTATTGGGCAACGTCTAAACAGCAAACTAAAACGTAAGTGTTTACCAAGGAGACACTTCGTTTTTTCCCCATAACTCCCTTCATAAACCTTACGTTTTAGTTGGCTGTTTGGCCAATACCATTTTATTGCACTTACCGAGTCTGTAGTAAATGATACTTTCTGCCAAAAAGTTGTCCTTAAGGCTACATACAAATGATTCATAAGGTCCATTATGCAAATCAGAAAATGTAAGCATAATGTACACATGGTGGAATTTGTCTTTAAAATGCTGATCATTTGATGCTTCTTTTGTGCACAGATGCCTGACATAACCCCTACAGGTGCTGTTTCATTGCTAGCAATTCTATTTGTACTCTTGAAACAACCCACCTCAAGAACTTAACACTCCAAGTCAATGCAAGTATTGCCTAGGCATGCTTTGAAATTTTTATATTTTCATTTTTGGTTCTGTTAATGAAAACAGATCAAATGCCACCATTTTCATTTTCCTGGAGTGAGCTTGCGAAGTTCATTTTCCTTTTTAGCATAAATTAGTTTAGTTGGGTAATATCTCTTGACGAGGGTGGTATTTTGATTGGACTTGCTGAGGTACCGAGTGTCTACTTGCTGTCACTGTATGTTAGGAGCTCCTGGTCTGTTCTGATTATCCAACCAGAACACGGCCTACAAAAATCAGCCAAGGAAATTCCACTCATAAAACTGGTGGGATTATCTACCTTGCAACAGATGATTATACCTTGGTGAACTTGAAGTTAGCTGATGAGTTCTATGTTAAAGCTACAGTTCAACAATTTCGGAATTATGTGGTGGTGGAACAAAATGCACCTACAAAGGACCCGTTGGCGGGCTACTACACATGGTCAGATATGTTTGTTCAGCTGTCACGGTGGAAACTAACATCAAAAGCTACTTTTTCTAATGGGATTGGTAGTTAGTCATATGGTGGTAGCAGAATCATGCAAAGCATGGCCCACGCGGGCACTTCTGATGACATTTTTGAAGAAACTTTGGATTACGAGGAAGTCATAGGAGCCCAATAAAGGAAAAATTCCTCTACAGTTTTCAAAAACAAACCAAACAGCTAGGCACGTCATCAGAAGAGAAACAAACTTGTTAGGTGTCATCCAAAGTAAAATCTATGATCAAGCAACACGAGGAAGAAATTGAAAATTTCAAGAAGCATGCTTAGATATAGATAGTATCATTCTTTCCCTACGAAATAAACTAGGAAAACAATTAAAATTTTTGTCAGGAGATCAAATAGAATCACAAAGAGGATGATAGAACATAATTTTCTTCAACCTACGATGATCAATTCAACCTGCTGCCTTCTGTAAATTTCCTCTGCCATCCAAGCAAGATTTGATCTTCACATCCCCTATACCTATGAAGAATTGTAAGAATGTAGAGTTCCACATGTAAAGGACGGTAATTCAAATAGACCCTTCCTACTTTTGAATCTTACATGTTCGCACTCCCCAATCCTGCAAAGATGCATTGAATGGTGCTATTTTCTAAGACAATGGAGAGAAGTGAATGTGTGTCCAAAGGCACACATGGCAATACATGTGAAAATAAATAAACGCTGGAACCCAAACTTCAAGCACTCTAGAGAAGAGGAGATGCTTTAGTGGTCTTCTGGCAGCCTTCCAATTTGTATAGTTTGTTTTTGAGGGACCAATTTTTGCAGTGGACATTGTTAATAATTTCTTGTGGCTCGACACAATTGTGAAAATGATTATGGAATTTGAATTTTACAAGTCTACAAAGAAACTATACTAGAAGAAAGAAACTTATGTGATTTTTTCATTGACAATTTAGTTTTGGGCTGTTAAACAAATTTTCTAGTGAATCTTTTCGTTGGAGAAATTCAGACTAAAGCCTTTAATCTATTATTATAGAATCAAACAATTTGGAGATAGAGAGTACATGATTGTATTGGTCAAGAACAAACAATAAGTCTTCTTATGAAGCACAAATATCTTGTAACCAATGACTATCAAATCTTTCACTAACTTTCTTCACAACCCCACAACGATATCTAGGTACATTGAAAATATGAGGCAATGTATTGACAACTAGGTATATTGAAAATATGAGGCAATGTATTGACAACTAGGTATACTGAAAATATGAGGCAATGCTATAGTGAATTTCAAGAAGTGCAAACTATTATGGGCCTACACGTTTAGGAAGGTTGGTATACCTCCCTAATTGCTTGAAAATGAAGGAGATTATTTCCAAGCAAAGCCAAATTTGTAGTCTAGTTGAGGGAAAATACAAACATGAATGGATAGAGATAATATTCAATGATCCCCTTCTCCTAATTCTAGTTCTTCTCCTACTACTTTTATATCCAACATACATTACATCATGATGACATTAGAGGATCTTAATCCTCCCAACCTTGATAACGAGTCTTCTCCACTTCATATGACAATAATGATGGCGAGGATTCACATTCCTCTCCAAGTCACCATTTAGAGGTTGGTGATTCTCTACCAAACTCTCTAGCTTCAACACCTCTTTGGGCTCGACATACATTGGATTCACTTCGTGATTGGGTTTAGTGATTTGTCAAATATTAGAAGAACAAGGTCATAGTTTCAAAAGGCACCACATCTCTTCATTGCTTTAGCTTTTGGTTTATAGTCTTTTTGTGAAAATTGAGGTATTCCTGAGTGGAATGCAGGAAGAGTTCAATTCCTTGGAAAGGAATCACATATGGAATTTAGTCTCTCTTCCGAAGGGAAGAAAACTTGTTTGATGCAAGTAGATCTATTGAACAAAATTTGCAGTGGATGGGTTGGTTGATAAGCATGAGGCTCACTTTGTAGAAAAATGATTCTCCGTGGTTTGTGGTATTGACTATTTTGAGATTTTTGCACTAGTTGCTAAGATGAATTCCATCAGACTTGTTTTTGCTATGGCTACAACCCATCATTGGGAAGTTCATCAGATGGATGTGAAGGGTGGCTTTTCTTCATTGTGACCTTTAGGAGGAAATTTACATGGAGTAGACACATGGGTTCATTTAAGATCCTCCTGTCACACCCCCATAGACTATATTTCATTTTGTTGTTCATCTATCGTCTATGTAATTTGGACAAAAGCTACACTCTAGCGTCTAGAACATGATAACACTTTTAATTTTCATATATACATGAACTTAATGGTGTATGTTAGGAACTTTCTTCTTTATTGTCAAATAGTATAGTGGAGAGGACCCATTAGTAGAGCACCCTAACTTCACGCTTCGCAAAATCCTATGTGAAATTTCAAATCACTCTAATTTTACAACTTACTTAGCAAGTCCCTTGCTTATAACTAGGGTTTTGAGGCCACATCATCAAATATGATGTCACATTATCATGTTTTTTGCTAGGGAATACATGGATTGGGGGGAGGCCTTAAACAAGAAAGATCTCTCTACACACCAAGATTCTGATTCTGTGGAACAAAGCGTGTCCCCTCCCAGAATTTCTCGAGCTTAGATCGAGCATGGGGACATGGAAATAACCGATTGAAAGAACTAGCCGGGAAGATGAAGAAATCAATGTCATCAGAGACATGGGCAAAGGCAAATAACTTTGCATTATCTGGGAAGAACTCCTAAGCGAAAGAGAACCAAGTAGGACTCCTTCTGCCACTAGAGTAGTCAATGCTCCCAAGACAAATGAACCCTCAAAAAACACTAAGGAGGCGGGAACGAGCATGGGAACTTCGATCCATGAAGACTCTTCCACTGAACTATTGGTCACCAATATGGTGGATAACATCCACAACCCAAGCCAGAAGGATGCTCCTACCAAGGGCATAATAGACAATGTGGATCCGACAAAATGCCCTCCAAGGGAACAGACTCCACAATCCTAGTATGGAGTCAACACCAAGATCCCGAATAAGGACAATCAACACATACATAGGATGAGGGGAATGGAAAATAGGGAATCTGATAATCTGAATGGTGGGGACCCGGCCCTTGATATTGATAAGGACAACCCTCATCTCTCAAAGGTGAACAATCCAGATGGAACTCTGGAGACTTTGCTAAAACCTGTTTCAATGCCTCAAGCTTCAGACAGGGACCCCAAACCCAGTGCAGATTTCTTGGCTGAAAGATCGGATGAAGACAAGGAATATGTCCTGGCCACATGGATAGACAACACAAGAACATTAATTAAAGACATTCCCATTTCACCCATTAGAAATCTTGGTGATTCCTTTGAGGGAGACAAAGACAGTGCATATAATAATCTGGCCACTTATGATAGCAGAGATGATGACGATGTAGACACAGAGGATTTTTTGGGACTCTCTGAGCAATTGGATGTCATAGAGATCAGAACAATAGGATCAGATTAATCCTTGGATAAGGTTGTTCTAGGAGAAAAGAAGAAGAGGGGAGCAAGCACCCTCAAGATGAGGCTTGCCAAGGCTGGAAATGCGAATGACCAACGTAATTTGAGATCGGGAAAAGGCAATGCCTTTTACCAGGAGCAATGAAAATCTTATCCTGGAACGTCAGGGGCTGCAATGCTTTTGACAAATGTCGACTGATCAAGCGCTGTTTTGATCAGGCGAAACCTGAAATTGTTTTCATCCAAGAAACCAAACTCAAATAGGAGGACAGTAAAAAGTTTGCAGCAAAATTTCCAAGATGGAAATGCTTCTTTGTTGAGACCGAGGGGGCATCTGGGGGGCTGGGGCTCATGTGGAAAGAAGAAGCAGTGCATGTGGAGATCATCCAACAAAATAAATCCTAGGTGCGGGCTCAGGCAGATTTAAAACAGCTCCTCAAGAGGATTAACATTATCAATATATATGGCCCAAACAACACTGCTCTCAAGCTCATGCTCTGGAAAGAAATCACCAATATACTTAAGGACATCCCAAATGAAATTTTCATTCCAGGGGGGATTTCAATGCAATTCTTCATCCAGAAGACAAGAAAGGCAGACGTGGATGGGCATGGCAAAGTCAGTCGGATTTCAACAATTTCATATAGGAAAATGGGTTTATGGAGATGGAAATCAAAGAGGGCGATTTCACTTGGACAAACCGTAGATTAGACTTTAACAACATAGCTGAAAAGCTGACAAATTCTTCATCGGTGGAGATTGGGCAGCCACATAATGGATATCCAAAGCTGAGATTCTTCCTATAACAAGCTCAGATCACTATCCCATTAGACTAAGAATACCGGACGATAGTCACCCGAAAGACGCCCTTTCAAATTTGAAGCCATGTGGCTTAGAGCTGAAGGGTTTGACGATTTGTTGAAGCAATGGTGGGAAGGGGCCCCTCACAGAGTAAGCAATAAAGCTTTTCTTTTCAGTAAAAAACTCCAGTTCATCAAAGAAAAGCTGAAAATATGGAATAGGGAGTGCTTCAGAAATATCTTTGTGGAGAAATTCAAACTTGAAGAGGAACTCAAGGCTTTAAACGAGTAGATTATCAGCCAGGGCATGACCAACACTGAATTCCTCAAAGAATAGGTCTTAAAAAAAGAATATGAAGAAATCCTAGCTAGAGAGGAGATTTATTGGAGATAAAAGTCAAGAGAGCTGTGGCTCAAGGATGGAGATCGAAATACGAAATTCTTTCATAACTCAGCCAAGATCAAAAGAGCAGGTAATAAATTTTTTTCCATAAAAAACTAGCAAGGTTCAGTTTTAGAAGAGGAACAAGATATTAAGCAGGAGGCAGTGAGATATTTCTCCAACATCTTTTGCACGAATAGACAGAAAATTAACCAATCGGAAGAAATTTTTAGCTCAATCCCAAATTGCATCACTTCAGCCCAAAATGACTTTCTCACGAAGGCTACAACTTTGGGAGAAATCAAGAATGCTCTGTTTGGAATGGGGGGCGATAAGGCTCTGGGCTCGGATGGCTTTACGACCATATTCTACAAACACTTTTGGAGTCTCGTTGGACAGGAAATCTGGGAAGTGGTAGAGGAGGCCCACAAAGGAAAATTCATTATGAAAGCCCTGAATAACACTCTTATCGCTTTAATCCCCAAAAAATCTGATGCCTCTGAATTTGGAGATTTTAGGCTAATTGCTCTCTGCAATGTTCTATACAAAATCATCTCCAAAACCATGGCAAATAGATTAAAAACTATTCTGAACTCAGTAATTTCAGAGGAGCAAAGTGGCTTCGCACCCAACAGATCGATCTATGAAGGATCATAGTGGCTCATGAGGCTATACACACAGTCAGAAAGGCCAAAACAGATAGAATGCTGGTAAAACTTAACATCAGGAAAGCCTATGATGAAGTTGATAGGGTGTTTCTGCTCAAAATCTTGAGCAAATTTGGTTTCTCCAAGGACTGGGTTGACTGGTTAGATGGCTGCCCCAATAACGTTTGGCTCTCTATTTTAGTAAATGGCAACCCACAAGGATTCTTTGAAACATGCAAAGGCATTAGACAGGGTGACCCTCTATCCCCTTTCCTTTTTATCATCATGGCAGAGGCCCTTGGAAGATTAATCAAGGAAAAGAGAAACACAGGATCATGGAAAGGAATTAAGGTTGCTGTTGGAGAACCGACCCTCTCACACTTGCAATTCGCGGATGGCACCTTTCTTGGGGGGAAGCCTCATGTAGAGAAACCCGAGTAATGAAGACAACTCTGGACACTTACACAACTGCCTCGGGACAACAGGTAAATTGACTCAAATCTGAAATCTATTTCTTCAACACATCCTTTCATTGCCAACGAGAGATAGGCAATGTGCTTGGCATGAAGAAAGGCACTCTCCCATCCAAAAATCTTGGGATCCCCCTCTTTGAAGGTGTAGGTAGAGCAAAAATCTGGAATGATTTAAATGCAACAATATCTGATAAACTGACTAGATGGAAAGGAAAGTGGCTTTCATTGGTTGACCGAATCCTTGTGCTAAAGCTAGTCATCTCAGCAATGCCGGTTTTCTCTATGTCCTGCCTTAGAATCCCCAACGCCATCATTAATAAAATAGGAAAAGGAATGAGGAAATTCTTTCAGAATGGTTCCAGGTAGGTGGACAAAATCCCCCTACTTGCATGGGATAAGATATGCAAATCCAAAAAAGATGGAGGCGTTGGAATCAGAGATTGACAGCTGATGAACACTGCACTTGGAGCCAAGCTGATATGGGACATTCAGAAAAAAAACCCAACAACATGTGGGTGTGCATACTCAAAGCAAAGTATCTAGACAACCCATAGAATAAACATATCCTCACAATCATAAATCCACCTCGGGGATCGGCAATGTGGAATTTTCTACTCTTGTGCATATCGGTCATCACTGACCACATATCTTGGAATGTGGGCAACGACCAACTTGCAAATTTTTGAGATGTTTCTTGGTCTGGACTTCCAGCCTTAAAGAACAATGGAGCTCTCCACGACCTTTGCAATTACTTTATCAGTAAATGGGGAGAACACATTTCTGACTATCTAGAACCATATGAGGAAGAACATGACATAGAGTGGAGATGGAAATCAATGTAGCAGGAAAACATTTCAGAACAACAGAAAATTATCATGAAGGAATTACTGAGGGGCAGACACACTCTCATCACATCAGAACAAGACAGTGTAATGTGGTGTGTGTAACACCCCAAAATTGGCACCTTACAATTATAATCAATTTTGGTGCGTTTTCTCATCATCGAAGTCCTATTGTGCTAGGCAAATTCTCCTTCCTAATTGTCTTTAATTGACTTAGTCTCAAATGCAGAAAACCTAAATTTGCATAAATCTTACACCATATTTAATTCCTAATTTTTCAAGATTTATTAGCTAAAAATCCCTATGATTAATTAATTTAATTCTAAAGTCCTAAGTGCTTTTAAATTAAATTAATCCCACCCCCTTCAACTAATACACATCAAGGAAATTAAATAATTATTTGGTTATTTGAATGAAATATCTTCACTTGAATTTAATAATTCAAACAATAAGAAAAGCCACCCATGTGGCAATAATTTATTTACTTAATCAAATAAGTCCTCCATATTTTGTCTCATCTTCCTCCATGGAGATGAAGAGTTAGCCATTTCTTTCCAAGAAACTCTTCATGCTCTCTTCAGGCTTTTCTATATTATGGACCTTCTTTCCTTCATTTGAGAAGAGCAAATTTTAGAGTATCAAAACTATAGCGAATTCTTGTCTCAATTCTTCCACATTTCCAAGCTTTTAATGCATAA